>JBAMJV010001255.1:35000-119122 GCA_037951105.1 Echinarachnius parma | reverse complement strand
CCAGCAGTCGCTTAGGTCCTGGGCAGCAATAGATGCAGAGTTGTGGTTGACGGTAGCTACCGCACAGCCACGAGCAGCACTCAATTTTAGCGGTCGTACTCAGTTTTTGCCCCTTCGTTCCGCTCCCGGGACCGGAGGGGCCGGCGCTAGCGCTCCGGGAGAGGGCGTTCTCCCAGCTCCGGTAGGCGAACCAATCACTGCTTCGCCTTCAATGCAGGTTTCCTGTCAACGGGGCCTAAGTTACCGCTTCGCGCACGTGTGTGCGAAATGCAGCTCCGCATCTTACCCTGCCACAGTATGCGCAAGTTCCCGAGGGGGCTACGGTGCTCCAAAATAAGTCGCTCGGCGCGACCCCCGTTAAACTCGACTGTTTACTTCCGTTCTTACAGACTTATCCCCATAAGCAGGATGCAGCTCGCATCGTCGAGGGATTTCGTTTTGGTTTTCGTTTGGGCTTTGTGGGAAAGCGCGTTGCATGGCATCGCGCAACTTGGTATCGGCAAGGGAACATGCACAGGTGTTACGTAAGAAATTACAAAAGGAAATTGATTTAGGTAGAATTGCATGCCCGTTTGTTGCCACTCCATTTGAGAATTTTCGGTGCTCGCCCGTCGGGATAGTACCAAAAAAGACCCGGGGGAATTTCGCATGATTCACCATTCGGCGAATGAACAAAATAGATCCCCACGAATGTTCGCTGACGTATACGACATTCGATGACGCGGTAGAATTGATAGTGCGATTGGGGCATGGCGCATTCCTTGGCAAGGCGGATATTAAGTCAGCGTTTCGTCTCCTGCCCGTAAACCCCAATGATTTTGAGGTGATAGGCACGCGCATTGATGAGCTGTATAATTATGATCGTTGCTTTGCCCATGGGTTGCTCCGGATCGTGTGCGATTTTTGAGAGATTAAGTACCTTTCTAGAGTATTGTTGTAAGAAAATTGTGGACGCTACTGGTATTTTGCACTATCTAGACGATTTTCATTTGCGGCCAAATCGAACGAGGAGTGTGCTTAGTTTGATGCTAATTTCTGGCCAAATGCGAGCGCTTTGGAGTGCCCGTGGCAGAAGGAGAAACAGTTGGCCCGGTTACTTTCAATGAGTATTTGGGCTCCTGATAGATTCATTATTTTTTGAGATGATGGTTCCTGATGAGAAATTAATTTCTCTGCGCTCTGCTCTCGAACAAGGGGGGGGGGGGGGGGGGGGGGGGGGTGGTGCGTAATTTCCCCCCCCCCACCCCCCCCCCCCCCCCCCCACCCCAACAAAAATAATAATAATAATAATAATAAATATATAATTAATAATAATAATAATATATATAATAATAATAATAATAATATAATAATAATAATAATAATAATAATAATAATAATAATAAATAAATAAATAAAATAATAATAATAATAATAGTAATAATAATAATTAAAATATAAATAAAATTTAAAAAAATAAAATAACAAATAAATAAAAATAAATACCGAGACCGATCGTGGCCGAGTTGGAGTTCAAATATAAGAGAACATTGAAATATGGGAATATTGCGGCCCATATTGTCATTATGTGACAGTTGATACATTAGTCTTCTTTAAAGGACAGATCCACTTTTACAAAACGTCTCAACAGCTTTCAGTTGACGGTATGGGGATCAATGTAACACGCAAAAAAAAAATCAGAGCGACACAGCCCCTAATTTGGATCTACGATGAAAAACGAATGGCGTCCCTCCATTTAAACTATATATCGGTCAATAAATGAGTTCAACTGATTTTAGCATAGTATTAGCAACAATATAGTACTAATTTCGTCGTAAAGGTATTGTGAAGCCGACATTTGGTCAACGTATGTCACGGAAAAAGATCTCAAAAGAAAGAATATATAATTACTTGTAGTCAGTTTAAGCGAGTTTGGGTATTTTGCTTGGTAAACGCTCACACATTAGTAATTATGCGCGGCTCACGTAGCTAGCGGGGGTCAGTAGGGGTCATGCATTCCGATCTGCACTCCGTGAAATCTATGTACGAACTTATCTCACGGCCAAATTACGTATGTTACATAATTAACCGACGTTCCCTCAGTTTATTCAGTTTTAGGTCTATACTCCACGAAAAAGTGATGTCGAAGCCTAATTTTGGGTTTCAGGCATGCTTATTAAATGACAATTCCTTTCCATAAAGACAATAACCTCGCAACTTTTGAATTTTTGCTTGCAAAAGTGGATCCTCTCCCTTTAAACCACATCTTAAAGTGTGAACAACCGATCCTCAATTCTGCGCCCCCTGATCCAATTAGGCCATTTTACCTTGCCCTCATGTACACTCCTAATTCAGGATTTCATCACACGCAAATACAATTGAGTTTTACTAGGGATACCACTGTTTAATAGCTAAACTATGTAACGTATATACATTATTCTAAACAACATCTTCAGTTCTAGATTTTCAAAAATCCCAAAGATTACGGGGGCTCCACCCTAGTACCCCCATCGAGATTACCAAGTCGAGTATCCCTTGACTGGTTTCTTTCAGGGTTTCACAGGGTGCTTGCAATTTGCTCTTAATACTCTTAACAATTCTAACAACTAAATCAAATAACCTTACGGGGCTCTGCCACCTGGGCCCAGGTAGTGACTAAAAAACTCCCCCAGCCTTTTTTTAAGTGTTTATCAAAAATGCCCAGATCCAACATTTCCCGGATATGACCCGGTTCCCTTGCCCGCTCATTTAGGAATGCTTGCCATACCCACTCAAACGATATCTCAAACACCGTTCAAAAGACTACTATTTTGTTTCATATAAGCAAGATCCAATTAGTTTTTTAACTGCAACACGACAGGTGTAAACAAATTCGTGTACCCCCCCCCCCCACCCCCATCCGTCATACAACCCTTGGATTGCATGATCGCTTTGCTACATCGCCAATTAGAATGACGTATCACTACCCTCCCCCCCCACCCCCCCCCCTCCCCGGCAATGGCGTACGCGTTCGGTTTGAGCTCATGCCCCAAGACGCTTACATTATTTTTGGACTTTAATTTCTTACAATTGTAAGCTGCCCAATACTTGACATTATTTAACATTAAACTCTCTGATAAATAGGTCATTGACAGTTGATGAAATAAAAATGCGTTTACCGTTTATGCTTCCAACGCTTTGCACAGGACCTCTCCCGTAAAGCTCCATTCTCAAGCTGATGAGCCTATACCAGGTAACAGCCAGAACACGGATATACCGGCACACTACCGGGGCTGGGAAGGTGTTCCGAACCACCGTGTTTACGATCAGAATTGGCCGTGAAGACCTGTAAAAAAAATTGCACAAACCGATGAACTTTAAATATTTCACTCCCAGGTAACTAACCTGTGCATGACTTAATCGAAATTTGGGTCTTAAGCGCCATTTCTGGCTTCTTTTTTTCTTAAATTAATAGCTCATATCTAACTATTAAACCATCCTTTCATAAACCACGTCATGAAGACGCGATGTCAAAAACATTTATTTTACCAAAGCATCGCTGTGCAGGAGAAACCACTGTTTTAGTAATGTGTTTTTAAACACGTGTCACATAGGGCGGAGTTGCAATGATAACATGCATATTCCGGGGGTCTAAACCCCTCTAAACCTGCTATTCATAATACGTGAGGCTTGTACCTTTATCAGTCAGGCGCAAGATTGCTTTTCCAATCTTCTGAAAAGCATGGATTTCACTCTTTTGGACCCTAATGAATTATGCATAAGCCGTACACCCATTATGCAACGCGCTACTCCGCGTGTTATTTCTATGTTAAGAGAAATTTCACTTTTGAGACCTCAGTCGCTCAAAAATTTATTACGAGAAATCTAACCATGACAATTTTTTAAGAATTGGTGTACTGTAAGATGAATAACACAAGTTCTTGATGCTAAAATTTGTTAACATTTTGAGAAATCTATTATATTCAGAATACGTAATTAGGGGTATAATTTTGAAAATGTAGCTTCAAACGGCGTTGCTAGACTTGCAGTAAAGCCGCGCATGCTAGTGCTTGTACCTTTATATTGATACCAAACATCCTTAGAATGCAGAGAGGTGTATCAAACTGAATGGCCCGTATTCACAAAGGAGATTTGGCGAAGGTCTGTGACAAACGGGGTTTATCTGTGTCATATACGTCACTTAGACCTTGGTTTAGACC
Source organism: Echinarachnius parma (assembly GCA_037951105.1). Lineage (NCBI taxonomy): Eukaryota > Metazoa > Echinodermata > Echinoidea > Clypeasteroida > Echinarachniidae > Echinarachnius > Echinarachnius parma. The sequence goes on along the minus strand of JBAMJV010001255.1, from coordinate 114,944 downwards.
ATAGTCTGAAAACCCTTTTCACAAAGGAGGTTTGAAGAAATCCGAGGTTTATACGTCATGAGAAGCGAAAATTACAGTCTGATCAGAGGGGTAGTCTGTAATCTCACAAACCTTAGACTGAGAGATTGACCAATCAGGATTCAGCATGCGAGCAGCAAAATATTCTCGGCTAAAGTTTTACCGCCAAAACAAGCCACGAAAACATTTGTCTGCAGTATCATTGTGCGGCTGAAAATTATATAATCTGTTTTAAGAGTTCGAATCTGTACTTTTTGCTTTATTGACATGCACATGTGGTGATATACTGTATTAACTGTCCATTTTCAGTGTAAATTCATGCCTTTCCGAACGACGCCCCTACACTATCGTTGTCTAGATTATTTGACTTGCCCCACGTATGCTAATTTGTGGTTGTATTTCTTATATGACAAGAACACTGACATCAATCCGTCAAAAGGGATCCTGGTCCGTTCACCTCAGTTAGAGTCCCTTTATAGAGAGAGTTCCGAAAAAATATTGTGCACAAATGATACTAAATGGCGACAGCTGTTTTAAGTTGCTGCATGCAGGAATGCTGAGTTCAACAATGGCTAAACTATGACAACCTTTTCGAGCATTCAGTGGAGTGGTTTAAATTCCGGTTTGCCATTTGTATCCATTTGTGCACAATAGATGTCGCAACTCTCTCTATATTATAAAGGGACTCTAACCTGAGTGAACCATTTACTTTGTAGATGTGTCCTGGTCCTGGGCCGTGGGGTCCGAGACCGAGTGTGTTTTTTTTCCATCTAGCAAAGCCGATCCAATGATTTCTGACACGTTTTTTTTTCATTTTCTTCTGAAGAAGAAAGCAGCCTTCATTTCCCAAATAAAATGGACACAGTGCACAGCCAGTGTGGGTGTAATATTCATTATATTGTCTAGACTTTTGCTGGCCCGAAATGCAATTTCACTGGCTCGCTAATTACCCTTGCCCTTGGTTGGGCCAGCAGGCCAGTGCAAGTGTCGAGCCTGACTATATTTTGGACTTTGGACTTTTTGGGACTTGGAGCTCAATTAAAAATGAAATAGAAAATTACATGACTCATCAATAAAAAGTAAACAATATTTGTCTTTCATTTTCATCTTCCCTCAAGGCTCCACTAAAGATAGCAGATCAAATATACAATTTACGATTGTTGGATCAGCATGAGGCATCGAGGCCTGCACGATAGAGGAGATCCAGACTTAGTATATTATTGTCTAGACTAGAGAGCTACGAGGATGTTATAAGGTATTTTTAAAATCTAAAATTAACCCTTTTAGTCTTTGGCTTGATTGTTGTACTTGTAATTGTATAATTCAAATTGCTGCAAAATACATGCACGGCTCCACACATACTTTTTGTCACTGGTCCACTCGGGCCAGTGAAATCATTTTTTCCCTTTTTTTGGTGACCCGAAAGAGAAATTTACTGGGCCCAAAAAGGTTGTTTTCTATTCATGAGTAAACTGCTTATAAGGCTCGACACACGGACTGGGCCCGCTGGCCCGGGGCCAGTGAAATTGCACTTGGGGCCAGCAAAATGTATAAAAGTCATATTTTGTCATGCTTCATCTGTAATCACATTGTTTGATAAGGAAAGAGTGATATTTTGAATAGTAAAAAGCTTACTCATAAATACAATTTTGGGGCCAGTACATTTTCTTAGGCACCAGAATAGGGGAAGAATCTATTTCACTGGCCTGACCGGGCCACTGACTTAAAAGGTGAGTTTGGAGCCCCGCTATTATAAAATATCACTCTTTCCTGATCAAACCTAACTGTAATTATGAAAATAGATGAATTATGACATGGTGAACTTGGAAGAAAACAAGACTTTTCTAATTTCGTCAATGTCCGGATTAGAAAATCTGCTTGCCCGTTCGGGCCACCAAAATATAACTCTTATACATTCTTGCTGGCCCAAAAGTGCAATTCACTGGCCCCAGGCCAGCGGGCTAGTGCGAGTGTCGAGCCCTGTACATGTATGTACTCCTCCCTCACTCCTTTTCACCCTGTATTTTGAGCATTACAATTTCAGTTATATATAGCTTAACCATGTACATAAATAGGACCAGTGACTGTAGTAACTTACTATTGTTTTAACCATTTTTGACTATAAAAAAAACCCTTGCCATATATGCACATAGACTAGAGCTTAGCATGTATACTTCGCACAAAAGTTCCGCAATCGAGGGTTTGCGCATTAATAACTTTTCTATTAGGTTATTAACATTGATACATTTGGTATCATTGGAAAGCGTGACTTATCCCCTTTACATTGATATACCATTTGCTATGAGTATTTCATCATGGAATGTGCATTGCATCCAAATGTAGGGCAAAGTCAAAGTGAAATGTTGCAAAATGCACTGATTTTGTTCAATATAGGGCCTTTCTTTTGGTTTATACATGTATACAGGGTATGTCAACTATGTCTACACTCTACTGTCTTGGTGAGAATGCAATTACAATTGTATGTTAATCAACTATCTCTATTTCAAACAATTTATCAACTGCTGGGTATGAGTGATTGTTTTTTTCTTCCTTTTCCCCATTTCATCATGCAGTGGTTTGAAACTTTTCAAGGGATAACATGCAATGGGACTATAAATTCTCTTGAATTTCAGTGTGAATATCTGTGTATTTTCTTTTCATTTTTTTTTTTCTTTCAGGGCATCAGTACTATTCTAGAGGATACATGTTGATGAGGCTCAAATGGCACAGTCATCTGTTTGGCGAGTCAAAAACGGATGGCAGAAGATGTTGCAAGACCAGCAGGAACCATGAGGAGATCAAGAACGGGTTCTCTGTCAGTGTTTCAGGTACGAATAGAGATAACATTGTTTGTCAAATGGAAAATGGCCACTGCCAGAGCAGTGAAACAAAAAATCATGTAACATCTGATGAAATTAATTATAAATGTTAGTATGTAATTTAACCTATCTTATGGGGGGTCAATTTGACCCCCCCCCCTCGACTTTTCGCGCGATAATTCCGCAACGCGCGCAGATATTGCCGCGCGACTTCATGAGATTTTTTATTGAAGTCTTGCGCAACTTTGAGACCAACTTTGCGACGACGACCGGGTATACGTTCTTAAGTCACGTGACCTTTTGTAGTGAGCGTTGGCCCGAAAATCGCTAAATGTTGTGATTTGTGTACAAATCCTATGGAAATTGATGTTTTCCTAGAAAAGACAAAACCTTCATTAGTTTTCATTATAATCACTGCAATCATTTAATTTTGTGGCGAAAAATGGTTGGATAATGGGTAAAAAAATGTATTCCATTGAAAAAAACAATAAAAAACATTAGTCGAAAAAACAAAGAAATACATAAGAAATTCCAAAAACAAAGAAAAATGTTGTGATGTTGAAAACATGTCAATTAAGTCATAAAGAATATTCATGTACAAAATTAGCATATTCTGAGCACTATTTAGTGATTTACAGACAAAAAGAGGATTTTGCATAAATTAGCGTTCTGTGTTATTAATATGCGCATAATTTGCATATTTAACATTGGATCGTTTAAACGAAAAAATGAACGCGTCGCTAATTCTTCAATGTTACCTCCATGCAAATTTAGCGTGAATCGGACAAGCGGTCTTCGAGATATTAGGGGGGGGGGGGTCAAATTGACATCCCTCCCCCCCCTCCCCCCCCCCCCCCCCCCCCCCACAGTAAAAACCTGGTCTGAAATAGGCCAGTTAGAATAGGGTTGAAAACAAAAATGTAATATCCTTGGCAATGAGAATAAAGTTTACATTGTTTATCTGTAACCATATATAATCGCCTTGCCACTTTGTGAGTTTTTATCAAGGCTTGTGTATCTTTTAATACTGAATTTGCAAAAATCATAATAATGTTATGAAGTCATTGGACCTTTTATCTCTGCATATTTCTTATAAATATATAACATAATCAGTTATATGGTAATGTGTTGTTATTGTACATGTGTGTCTTGTTTGAGGGTTGAAATAGTAAATAAGTAGTTAGAAATCAAGTAAATCAATATGTATTGTACAAGTTACAAACAGACAATAATGTCTTAAGAAACAATACCACACGAGGATAATCAGGATCTTGCAATTTTGTTTTCGTATTAATATTCCAACTACTAGTTGATAACCAATGATCAATTATCAAAATTGATTATTCATGAGCAAAATTGAACAATTTCCTTACTGGCATGATAAATCACCATTTATATGTTAATGGGTTGACAAAATAATAATCTATAAAATTAACTTTATTTGAAAAAATAGTGAAATTTAATGTATTAATCAGACAAAATTGTATTGATGTTTTTATATTGACAGGTTCCAATCGCTGCAAAGACTTCGAGATGGCAGGAGGTCTGCAAAGCTAGGATTGTTTATGAGAGCTTTGAATTGACAGACAGCTTGAGACCAGGACAGATTTGCTGCTTGGAGGTGGAGGGTAAGTAGACTAATTCTTTATATGAAAACATGTATTGTTATCTTTCTTCCTTAATCCTTTATTCCTTGTTATACTTTGGACAATCTGTAACATTCAGGGAATGTTCATTGTAGAAAAGCTGCACTGCATATTGTTTGTTGGTAATTTCTGTAAATAAGCTAATGTGTTTTGAATTTTAGTTCACAAATGTTTCTAATATCTAAATGCAACTTGATTAGTTTTGCTGTGAAGTGTTCCTCATATTTTTTTACACAAGTGACACAAGATACCATTGCTAATTTTGTGTACAAAACATCCATTGTATCCTCTATAGTATTCACCTCAAAAGGTATTGTAATTATTTATATTGTTTTTTTTTTCTCTCCCCCCCCCCCTCCCCTCTCTCTCTCAATCCCTTTCGATTTTGCAGTATACATTCTCTCCATGATGCCATTTTTTCGCTTCTGAGGTGAACCACAGATGCCCTAACACTCTAACACTGCCCACAAAAAGGGAGATGCAAGGAGGTTCCGCACCTCAAAAATGTGTTGTGGCTTGTTCGTTTCAGATAAACAGATTCCATCAAAATCAGTTCAGAATCAGCTAAAATATCAATTCATATTAGATTGGAATACCAAACAAAATATTTTTAAATGCTACACATTTTTTTAAAATCTACCATAATTTTTTGGTATTTGTTTCTGTTGATTTCTTTATTGAATAATCATTTTAACCAAACATCACATTCACACTTTGTTGGTTGAGAAAGAGAAGGTCGTTAAGTCAGTTTTGTTCATCTGAGATAATAGTTTTCTTTTATATTTAATGAATATTTTCAAAATGAGAACATGCAAGGTGGGATGTGTGTCTCGATTTAGCCAAAACTCGACTTCACACCCTTCTTACTCTAACCCCACAAATTGTTGATAAAAAGGTGGTTAAATGCGAGGTGTTTTGAGGGCGCTCTCTCAGGTTAACAGCTGCTTTTTGAATCAAAACCACCCTATAACTTAACCGTGGATGTTTTATTACCATTTTGGTAATTATGAACTCTGTAGGCTTTCAAGAACACAATTCATTGTGAAGTAAATGGTGGATGTAATTTAAAAGATTTCACATATGTGAATTATTATTTGCATTGTAAATATTTCATAGACTACTGATTGACTGTGATTTATTGTGCTGATACAATTTTTGTTTTTGTACATGTACTAACATACTTGCTTACTGCGTGCAAAAAAAACTTGAATTGAACATTTAGCTCATGATCTGAATTATCTAACAATCCAATTCAACTGTTATGGTTTATCTATGAATAATGACAAAACATGTAACACAATTGTAAGTACGTGGGACACGTGTAACACTTCTGTGACGACGCGCTGGTTTTATTCGACTCGATTCAAGCAAATAGATTTACAAAGTTGATTTTAGAGATGTATAATTTATATTATTTATCAGAATGCTCAGAAACATCTCCAGATTGTACTGAGATTGCTCAGATCAACTGTTTTGTTCCATTATTTACATTTAACCGTGGTCTGTGAAAATAATACCAAAGGGTCTGCAGGTTAAGACTAGATTCACGAACCGAGGTCTGTGGACAGACCTCGAAATTGAAGGTTTGTGAAATCCTCCGTTCCTGAAACGGAATGATGGTCTGTGCTCTGTCTGAGGATTTTACAAACCTTAGACTGAACAAACCCCGGTTTGTTACAAACCGCCTTTGTGAATACGGGCCAATGGTATCGGCTCAAGGAATATATTAATAATACAGCAAATTCTTAAAGGGATTTAGTAACTTTGTTGACATGTGCAAAAAGCGATGAGTGGTTGATACATTGGGTGATTTCAAGTACCGTAAAAGTTCGCCCATATGCGGTACTGTCTCACAGTATTAGCACGTATTATCAACAGCGCCAGCCGCGTCCAGAAGGATCTAGTATAATGAATATGTATCTAGCCTTTTGTTAACGATCTTCGAGCCGGTCTTAATGAATATTCATGATAGCATAATCATGCAAAGTTGAGAAAAGGTAAACGTTACTTAGAGTTGAAAACCCACCAAGCAAGCAGAAGTAGCTCTTGGGTCGGTGGTTAGTGCAAATCATTCTAGGCATGACGGTACCCCTACAAAAAAAAACATGGTAATACCATGGTTTTCATGGTATTACCATGGTATTACCATGGTACACATGGTATTACCATGGTATTACCATGGTACACATGGTAGTACCATGGTACACATGGTTATACCATGGTAATACCATGGTACTACCATGGTACTACCATGTGTACCATGGTAGTACCATGGTACACATGGTAGTACCATGGTATTCATGGTACTACCATGGTAGTACCATGTGTACCATGGTACTACCATGGTAGTACCATGTGTACCATGGTACTACCATGGTACTACTATGGCTACCATGGTACTACCATGGTACTACCATGTGTACCACGGTACTACCATGGTACTAGCATGTGTACCACGGTACTACCATGGTACTACCATGTGTACCACGGTACTACCATGGTACTAGCATGTGTACCACGGTACTACCATGGTACTACCATGTGTACCACGGTACTACCATGGTACTACCATGTGTACCACGGTACTACCATGGTACTACGTATGTGTACCATGGTACTACCATGTGTACCATGGTAATACCATGGTATTTTAATGATAACCATGCACAGGGGCCGCGGAAAGGTTTTGAAAGTGGGGGAGGGGGGGGGGGGAGGTGAACTCATTTGGGCTGTTACTAAAGTTATTATTTTGTGCTTATGTATTTCTTTGTTTTAAGCCAAACAAAGGGGGGGGGGGGGCTGCAGCCTCCCATCCCCCCCTCCGCGGCCCCTACGCGGCCCACGACATTTCCATGCATGTCATGATACCATAATTAATACCACATTATATGGCACAAATCAGTGACCTAGCTACAACCCTATGGTATTACATTATATTCTATATAATTATCATTATCTATTATGCGCTATATAAATGTATGTTATTATTATTATCACCATCTGCATTTAATTAGCTATAATAATAGAAATAAGATTACATTTCTTATACTTTATACTGTTCTCTGAATATTTCACCAGGCGCGCCAGGCAATCTGCACACTTTCTAGGTACAATATGCATGTACCCCCCCCCCCCCCCCCCCCCCCAGGTTAGGCAAGTCAGCAATGGTTCTGATTGGCCCAATATTGAGGGACCCATTTGAAAACAAGCGGCTGCAGCCATTGCATTATGCAGGCCAATGCAACGGACGGCATTGCTGCGCAGTATAGTATGCACAGACTGTACGCACGCAGTGCAGTGTATGCGACATGTGGTGCATGCAGTGCAAAATACACTGTATATTAGTGCGTGCAAAGAGCTAGGTACTGAAGCTGTACCCTACTACATACAACAAGCTAGCTGAGGCCAGGGGAAATGTGTATTATACTTTTAGGCATGGAGATTGGAGGACTAGATTTGCAGTTGCATGGACATGATGGAGGATGAATTCAAATTTGAGTAGCATTAAATCCCAGAAAAAAACTGTTGGTAAGTATTATATAAATATGTTTACATGTAGCTTACATTTCAGAAATGTGATGTGATGTGATTGTGAACTAGTGACAGTGATGTGATGTGATTGTGATGTGATGTGATATGAATCTATGATGATGTGATTGTGATGTGATGTGATATGATGATGTGATGTAAACATGCTAAAGAGTAAAGTACTATCAGTATCATTTATCATGATGATGCCGCTTGGGAATTGTAACTAGTAAGACAAAGAAACAGCCTACAAAAGTACAACTTTACAATTCTCATTGCCTCATTCTCTTGCCTCATTCTCTGTCATATATGCATACCTGTACTGTCATGTGTAAAATTCTTTGTATGTTACACATGACACCACACACTGCGTGGTGCCTTTGTTCTATTCCACTAGCGTCCGGTCGTAACCATTAACAACGCATTGTCAACTGGGTCAAAGTAAATTCGCCAACACCCCTCGCACAATCAATTGTCTCGCTGAGCGAAAAAATAATGCACTATGCAGGGCTCGACATTCTTGAATTTCTTTTGAACCATGAGAATAGAATGTAGTTCCTTACATGAAAATCAGATCTAGAAGTAAGCGGGTAAGTAAATTGTCTGTTTGGGCAAGTAAATATGAACATTTATGATTTTACTTGCCCGAATGGGCCAGTAGAGAAAACAGTTAGTGTGGAGGATTGCACTATGGCAATGCGATTCTGTATGCCTATACACAAACGGTATATGTGGTAGTGCCGGTGCATATGGTCATCATGGATTCATGGTCATTGCAAATCATTTTAATGAAAACAAATATGATTGAGTGACATACACTTTGGCATCCCATTACTGTAAAACATCAGAATGTCATTCTTAACTCACACATCAACGAAATGGCGAAAGTTCTGATGTGGTTATCAGATTTGAGATTATCACTTTATAATTTGAGATCGCCTTCAAAGACAAAGTCACGTATTATGTTTTTATTGGCTGTCCCATATCGCATATCGTGGTGTTCATTAACCAGCACACCTCCAGACTAGTACATGTACTCCCATTGACAATGTACACATCTCATAATTTCTAGTGCGATGTTGGCATCATTTCACAATAGACATAGCGGACAATCTACACATCATTTCACTTAAAAACTTCAGCCTGTGCACATTCTAAGTTTAGCACGCAAGTATCAGGTGTGCGATTTGTCACAAAACACACAAACAAAAAGTTGACGCAAGATGCAAGCAGAATCATAACTTTTCAACTTTTACTTGCCCGAAAAGAAAATGTACTTGCCCTATTACTTCTAGATGAGATTTACAAATTAGAATTTCATTATTATCTCCTAGTTGAGCAAAAATTTAGTTGCCAAGTTGGGCAACCAAACTAGACCATTTATGAAACTGCACTTGCCCGACATCAATTGTTACTTGCCCCGGGCAACATGGCAAGTGGTAGTGTCGAACCCTGCTTTAGTACAAGTTAACATTTCAATAGCAATGATTTATCACTGTTACTTATGTAAACAATTATAAATACATGTCTTTACTGTTTTTATTTTATATGTTGTGCATTTTTAAAAATAAAATGGTGAGATACTTATAATATTCTCTTGATTTCTCTTTGTTATACAATTTACAGGGATGCACTTTCACCATTGAAAGCACCTCTACATCAGATGATAATGAGAGAGAAGTCATAATTGCCGTCGAGATGTGTCATAGAGCGGTCAAAGCACAACTTGAGCTAGCTGATTATCTGCATGAGAAAGAGAAGCAAGGGATCCAGCCAAGCGCCTTGCCTGAAAACAGTTATCATCGATGGTAGTAGAGGATATTGCTGCTGCTGAAGTTGAGCCTTACATTCTTGAAAAACAATTGAATGTGAAAACCTCTGTTAATGTATACACGTATTAGAGTACATGACAGGTACGGCTGTTCCTTACGCCTTCTCCAACAGGCTGCATGGAAGTCTCCCAGCTGCTCGTTATGCAATCATAACTGACACGGTGCCTGATTTACCATTGGGAGCTTGCTTCCAGTCACAGGCCACAGTGCACCAATAGCTTCAGCGAATCACCCATCAATCCATTGTAGCTCGTCTGAACGTACAACTTTTAAACACGGCCCATACGACATCAAGCGACCCACTGAGCGCTTTGCATGGTCAACGGATTCAATCTACTTTGGCCTCCGACATGGAGCGACCCACTGCCTCTGCCAAGCACCACAATCGTTACCTTCTCTTCTTGACGGCGAATATCAACTCCATTATCACGAGTGTCGATCAGCGTCAACGGCGCATACTTTACAAGTTTACAGCTCTTTAGCCACGACAACAAAGTCTTGTGGAGTGTGTGACTCAACTGGCAATGTAATTGGGAGTGATGAGAATCCTTGTGCCGTGGAAAATCCTGCATGATGCGGATTCACGCTGCGCGCTTGGAGGGTTGAGCGCATGTGATGGAAAAATACTGAGTCACATCAAATTAGTAATGACCGGTTTACCAATTGAAGGTTAAGGTCACGATGCCATGAATACAATAAAGGCGAGAGTACTATGCATGAATTGTAAATTACAATTTTCCTTGCACCTAGTCCTAGCAGAAGAGGAGCAGTATAGCTGTTATTATTGTGAACGACAGATTAGAACAGGAGTTGGCTAAACTGGTCACACCATATTTGGCCAAAAATTGGTAAGATTGCATTTGAAGGAGTCTGCTATTTGGTTGCCTAGTCAGTGATAGGTTTTCAGGCCATGGCCAATGGAAAATCATGGAAAATCAGATCATGTATCAAAACTGATTGATGCGTGAAGAACATTGATTGTGCAACTTCTTATTAAAAAAAGTCCATCTAGTTGAACATGTGTGAATTAAGAAGCAAATATTGATTACAATTCCTTTTAAGTATACATGCATGTGTTTGTCTACTTGAGCAGTAGATGACGATGTACTACTTTGCCAAGTATTGAGGTGGTAACTGGTAATCTTCCATGCCTTTTTGGTGGTATTTCCTTAACATTTATTTCATGGCCCAAAGAGGGCTTTATTCAGACATACCATTGAACCTACATCTCCCATCTCTTTGCCTACATTTAATGTTATTTCTATGATAGATTGTTTCCAATACTGTTTCATTAACTTAGGATTTTTATCAGAAGTGATGATTGAGATTCAATCATTTACAGAGTTTTCTTATTCTTCTAAATGATGTAGGTTTGAAAGAGTGAAAAATTATCACATGAATACGTGCAGTTCATTTTATCCCATACTGCCCATTGATTTTGACGACAAATACAAAGCATTCAGAAGCGCTTTTCATGTAATTCATGAATATTAAACCTTGTGAAAAAGAATGTAAAGCTCTACGTGATATTGGCTAAATTTTACTTTAATGTTTGATTGTACTTAATACAAATTGATGTATTAATATAAGGTTGTTAAATATTAAATAACAATAATTGTTATAGTTATGTAGGATGCCTAACTGATACAAATTATTTCAAATAACGGGAGCCGCGTCCTCATTTGTCGATTCGTCGATTTTTTAAATTTTATTTCACTATTCATCTATATGATATGTTCTCGTCTCAGGGAAACCTCCATACCACTGCTGTCAAAACCAAATGTAGAAAGCGTTTATTGAATTAAAAAATCAAGAAAATGCCAAGGAGACTGGTTGCAAAGCATCAATTACCCGGTTTTCCATAAGACACTGAGTTAAATTAAACCCACTTGTTCCGTAAAACGACGCAAAGGACATATTTTAGCACCATGCTGAATTTAACCTTTGATAAGAATTCCACCCATACAGTTTGTCCTAGGTCTTTCAAGTCAAATTGTTCACATGTATTAGTATGTAGGGAAAGTGGGCATTCAAAAAGCTATGAAAGTATCATGCAACATATCATAGAGAGTTCTTTATATTTTTGTTTGAAATAACTTGCATGAGTGCAGTATGACTTTCAATCCAAACCTTTACAATTGGAACTTCTTCTATTCAATTGTGATGTATGTTTTGTGGAAAATAACTTGGATAGATGATGCATGTTTTGAAATTTCATTTTGAGAACGAAAATTGAAGTACAATCATGTTCATATGTCTTATATGTTGGAACTTACCATGACATGTGAATGCACATATATCGTCCAGATCTCAAATCTTTGTTAAACTTGGAAGTATTACAAAATAATGTATATCTACAGATGTTGCCATTCTAATAAATGTTTTTAATGCAATGTACACACATTACTAGTATTTCAGTCCTTTCAAACTGTCATGCATAATGATGATTTTGGAATGTATTTTGTTGTTGTTGATTGATTGATTGAATGTTTTTTTGATTGCTTGGTACTGCTGGTAGTGTAATTAACAATTGTATATTCTAGAGAAATACCATGGTATTCCTTTAGTACTACCAGGGTACTGTATACTGTGGTAGTACCATGGTAGTACCACAGTATATTACTGTAGAGGAACATGGTATTGTAGTACCGTGGTAGTACCACGGTATAGTACCGTGGTATAGTACCGTGGTAGTACCACGGTATGGTAGTACCACGGTATGGTAGTACCACGGTATAGTACCGTGGTAGTACCACGGTATAGTACCACGGTATAGTACCGTGGTAGTACCATGGTATGGTAGTACCATGGTATAGTACCATGGTAGTACCACGGTATAGTACCATGGTAGTACCACGGTATAGTACCGTGGTAGTACCACGGTATAGTACCAGGGTAGTACCACGGTATGGTAGTACCACGGTATAGTACCATGGTAGTACCACGGTATGGTAGTACCACGGTATAGTACCGTGGTAGTACCACGGTATGGTAGTACCATGGTATAGTACCATGGTAGTACCACGGTATAGTACCGTGGTAGTACCACGGTATAGTACCATGGTAGTACCACGGTATGGTAGTACCACGGTATAGTACCGTGGTACTACCACGGTACTATACCGTAGTACTACCATGGTACTACCACGGTACTACCATACCATGGTACTACCACGGTACTATACCGTGGTACTACCACGGTACTACCTACCATGGTACTACCATGGACCAACAAAACCACGATATTACCATGGTACTACCACGGTACTACGATGGTACTACCATGGTATAATATATCGTGTTATTACGACGCCATGGTACTACCATGGTAATACCATGGTAATACCGCGGTATACCATGGTACAGAACCTGGGCCAATATACCGTGTCAACACGGTATTGTACCGTGCCATGGTATTACCATGGTATTACCATGGTATTACCATGTTTTTTTTTTATAAGGGTATGTAAAGCCGTAGGTTCAAGTCGCATTGGATTAGTTCTTTTTTTATTCTTCAATTTCATAGGAAATTTTGTTTTAACAAATGCCACCGTTTTGTGCATAGGAATAGGAAGAAAAATCATTTATTTTTTGTCAGATACACAATTATGACATTCAGGTGAAGTCATGGCATTCCCTGCCCCACCCCACCACATCCCTACCCACACACACACTCACGCGCACACACACACACACACACACACACACACACACACACACACACACACACTAGTTAAGAGTCGTGTAGCCGGGGGGGGGGGGGGGGGGGGGGGTGCAACGGGCGTCGATCTGTCATTGATACCCATTCATATGGGGGGATGAAATATACATCCACCACCCCCCCCCCCCCCCCCCCCCCCCCTGATGAATGGGTATTACGTTAGTATCGACGCCCATGGTGTGTTTTTTAAATAATACTTGTTATGAATTTTCGACGCCCTTGGTCCATTTAATAATGTCTCTCAAGCTACCCATCATCCACCCCCTTAAATCAATAAGGATTACGTATTGTATTCGAATTAATTTAAGAAAAGACGCACTTTAAAGCCAGATCCCCTAAATGCTGGTAGATGACAATTCAAAACAATTCAATAAAATTAAATAGCAAGGTAGCTATCGAGTCTGTATGTACAATATGCATAAGGGAATGTGTTTTACATTAACATGTTATAGTATTTTCACAAATCATTCCATAGAAGCATGTACAAATGTTGTCACATTGCTCCCTTGGTTGTCATGAAACGCCATGAACGTTATACGAAAGCTCACAAATTCCGCTTAAATTTGAACTTTCTTGCTGACATTCGACTATCTTTTGATACAATGGGAGGATGTAACTACTAATATGTGATCACAGTTGTTTTGCCATGATCTACTGGAGTCTAATGTGACCTAATTTGAAAAATTGCTGGCGTTTGATTGCAGAAAACTAAACGGACATATATATGCAGTATATATCACCAGTCCCATACGTGCAGTTTGGATGATATTATACTTAACGTGAGTTTTTTGTATTGGAGATTTGACTCTCACTTTGCATGTCCACATACTGTGTTGAATTCTTTTCAATTTGAACAATAACCACTCGAACTAACTTTTAACAATGTCTGACAAGAAAAACCTGAGAAAAACGAGGCAAAGCGAAAAGAACACTGACAAGTCTGAAGCATGTGAAGACGTTGTAGTCACTGAATCTTGTAATCTCCAGCCGATTGATATTCAAGCCATACTAAGCGAACTGCTCCAAAGTGATGAATTCAGACAAACACTGGAAATGGTTTGTCACCAAACAATGGACAAAGTGGTGAATGAGAAATGCGATCAAATGCGCCAACAAATTGAAAAGAACGAGAGTGCTATACTAGATATGGAGAAGCTGATGGAGAAGAGAGAAAAGGAGATTAAAAAACTGAACGATGACCTGGATTCCCACGACAATCGTCTGCAGGGCTGGAGAGAGACCTCGATCGCCTCCAGCAGTACACCCGGAGGAACAGCGTCAGGATCTTCGGCGTCCCCGAACCAGCCACACCATCCGAAGACACAGATGACATCGCAGTCAAACTCGCGAAAGAGAAGCTGGGCTTCGAGCTGGATCGGAGAGACATCGACAGATCACACCGGGTTCACCAAAAGAACAAAGACAAGCCGCGTCCCATACTTGTCAAGCTCTCCTCATACAAGCACAAAGACAAGTTCCTGAAGAACAAAAAGAAGCTTAACGGGAGCGGGATATCCATCCAAGAGGACTTGACTTCCAAGACGCACAAACTTCTGATGATGACCAGCAGGCATCCCAAGGTCAATGCCGCATGGACTCTCGATGGAACCATCTTCGCTGCCATACAGACAACCGATGGAAAGAACACGATGAAAAAAAGGATCTTTCGTGAACATGATCTAGCAAATCTTTGAAAAAAAAAACAACATTGATACTGATATAATCCGAACATAGGCCTACATAACATAGTACTTTTATATCATATCAACTTGACATCGATTACAGATAAACACAGAACTACGACACTCCTTTAGTTTTTGGCAATACCCAAAGCCTTATTTCGTAAACTCTGTATTACTAATAATTGTGTAAATACATTTTGGATAATTACGGATTTTGTTTGTTTTGTTTAGATATACATTGTAATTCATTCTTTGATTATTGATTACTTTGTTTTCCTTTCTGTAATAATGATAGGGCTAGTCACACTCTTCCTTTATGTGGGCTTAGTTTGTTCTGCATCATATAACTTGTATACATTGTATAGACATACTACACGCAACTGTTTACGTATAGTACTGGCAATACCAAACGACCCTTTCTTAGGACCCTATGAATCGAAACAACAGTAATGACATAGACGGTTTAACCCAATTCACTGACTGCCACTATTATTTACCAACTGAGTTCAATGAAGTTTATTGCATTTGAATGCACGTAGTCTAAATAAAAACTTTGATTCTATTGATGCTCTTTTATCCTCTTTGAATCGGTCATTCTCTATTATTGGTATTAGTGAATCTTGGCTAAATGCGAATTCCCCTCCATTTTTTGATATTGATGGCTATCAAATGCTCCGTGCTGATCGTCCTGGCTTGGTACGAACAGTCACGTCACGTTCATGTTCACGTCACGTGAAGGTTCTGTACCTTTTGTGAAACAGGTCACCCAAATCTACGAAGTGTAGGGTAAAGTGACCCAACAATTCGTGAAATAGGTCACCCAAGTCTACGAAGTGTTGGGTTACGTGACCCAACAGTTTGTTGATATACTATATGCAATTTATGAAAGCTCACGTAATTGGCGCTTGCGTACAAAAAATGAATGTAAATTGTCGTTGAGAAGAGACTAATTCTCGGTATATTTAATCGTGAACGAACAAGTCCTACCTATACTGTTATACCAATTATAGGCGTACCCAGGCATGGGGGCAGGGGGATGGACACCCCCTACCCCCCCCCCCCCCCCCCCCCCCCCCCCCGCCCCTTACATAATTCTCAAGAAATGTCTTGGTCTCGGCCTCGAAATGTGTGACCGGTCCTGGTCTCGGCCTCGGCTGCGATCATTTTCTACGGACACCCCCTACCCACACTCCCCCGCTGACTTCAATTTGTCTGACGAAATACCCCCCCCCCCCCCCTACACCCACCCCTTGAAAAAATCATGGGTACGCCACTGCCTACAAGTAGCTAGTTCGGATGCCAAATACTTTAATTTATTTATTTAGTAT
The DNA here is from genome assembly GCA_037951105.1 of Echinarachnius parma. Lineage (NCBI taxonomy): Eukaryota > Metazoa > Echinodermata > Echinoidea > Clypeasteroida > Echinarachniidae > Echinarachnius > Echinarachnius parma. The sequence goes on along the minus strand of JBAMJV010001255.1, from coordinate 98,370 downwards.
TGATTGGTTGGTGTGATTAATTGTTTCATTGACTGATTAATTGATTGATTGATTGTTAAATTAAATGATTGATTTATAGATTGACTCGATTCAATCACCATAATTTAACACTATTAATCAAATCATTGGTTTATTACTTTTAAACTCATTGATCACTCACTCACTCACTCACTCACTCACTCACTCACTCACTCACTTTCACATGCAACGCCACTAACGCCCACGCGCAGACGTCCAAGCACGGGAACTTCAGGCGTATGCGAACCGAAGGTCCGCTGCGTGTAGCATGCAGTTCAGCTGGAAATCAACATTTGCCAAAATCCACGCACGACACGTCTTTAGAAATACTCTAATAACAAGACAAATAATGCAAGTGGTATGGTTGTACATTTACCTAAATGACAGAACTGCATATTATCGTCTCAGATTACTCTGAATTATGCACGTATATATTATAAACATAATGATTGAAATGATTTGATAAGGCGGTTTCGGCATTTTCGTCGACATTTTAAAATGTCTTTGTGCGTGTATGTCTAGTCTTAGTAACAAGCGCTTGCAATTTTAAAAATCTTGATTAAACACTCACGTCACGTATTGGTAGACGTGACGATTCGAGTTTTACTGGCATGGAAAACGACAAATTGTTGGGTCACTTTACCCTACACTTCGTAGATTTGGGTGACCTGTTTCACAAAAGGTACAGAACCGTTCACGTGACGTGATACGTGAACGTGACGTGACTGTTCGTACCAAGCCGATCGTCCTCATTATCGAGGCGGTGGTGTAGTCCTGTATGTTAAGAGTGGTATTTCATTAGAGTATTGAATAGGGTGGACTTCGCTTCTTCTGAGAGTGACACACTTTTTATTGAAATTGAGGTACCAAAAAGTAAAAATGTAATAATAGGTGTGATTTATCGCCTCCGAATACGTCTATTGATAATTTATTACTCAATTAGATACTTGTATTGGAAACTTATTAAGAGGTGGTAAACAGATTTATTTACTCGGAGACTTTAATATCAATGTACTACAGGACACTGAATTAACTAATAGATTCTTGTCATCGCTTCAATCACATGCCATTTATCCCCTTATTTTACAACCAACTCGAATTTCACCTACGTCTGCAACCCTAATTGATAATATCTTTACTAATGTACTCTGTGATAAACTTAAGAGTGGACTTATATATTCCGACGTATCTGACCATCTCTCAATTTTTGCCTTTGCTAACAAAATTATTTGCGATAATCATAATAATGTACATCAATATCGAAAATATTCTAGAGAAAATTTGTCTCGATTTATAAGTGATTTGAAAAATGAAAACTGGCTCAATGTTTTACAAGAATTTAATGATGTTAATAAAGCCTGTAACTTGTTTTTTATTAAAATTCAAAGATACTATGATAGAAGTTTTCCTTTAATAAATGCGTCATTTAACAAATCGAAAATACGCAAGCCATGGATTACAAGAGGTATATTAAAATCAATTGGTACGTGACCCGCGCACAATTAAGAATAGCATGACCACACACTAGGCAAAATAACCAAACCTCGCTTAAACTCACTACATGTAATTACATATACTTCATTTTTGAGATTTGTTTCCGTGACGTCGGCTTCACAATACCTTTGCAAGAATAAGTACAATATAGTTGTAATATTATGCTAAATCAGTTAAACTCTTTTATTGAGCGATATATAGTCTGATGGAGGGACGCATTCGTTTTTCATTCGTATAATCCAAAATATTATAGGGCTGTTCGATCTGATTTTTTTTGTGTGTGTTTCACTCATCCCCATCCGTCAACTGGAAATTGTTCAGACGTTTCGTAAAAGAGGGACTGTCCCTTTAAGACCGGCTCGAATATCGTTGACAAAAGGCTAGATACATATTCATTATACTGGATCAACAACAACAACAACAACAACTACTGGATCCTTTTGGATGTTTGCTGGCGCTATTGATACTCCTTTGAACCAGTACCGCCTATGGGCGAACTTTTACGGTATGGTGTTTAAAGGGGTAGTTTCGTTTTGGTAGAGAGGGCGCTGCACATCAAATTTTTTTTGTGAGGTAATGAAAAACTGAGTGTCGAATTTGCGAGAACATGCAATTTTAATGGCAGAATAAACTTTATTTGAAACGGCTGAAATATCAATAAATATATCTGAACCTATAATTATTTGGGGCACAAATAATAAGATGAATTTTTCAAAAAATAAAAAAAATGCTTGCACTTTTTCAAAAATTTCAAAAGCGTTTTTTAAATAGTTGTTGATGCTCTCTCTATTTAATAATTATTTCAATAAAACATCACATGCATAATTTTGTATGAAAAATGGTTGAAACCAATGCCTTTTAGAAAGCGCCCTCTTGAGTTTGAATGGCTCTTTTTTTAATGGTAACGGGCTTTTTACTTAGTCGTTTGTAATTTTGTATACCTTTCGAGCATGGTGGAGTTAAAACTATTAGTTTTATAATGTTACTGTCCATGTTTGGTTACTAAAGTTGAGCCTTACCAAAACTTTACTACCCCTTTAGGCCGGTGTTAGTGTTTATTAAACACTAACATCGGCCTTAACACCGTACTTGAAATGACTTAGTGTTAGGATGGTGTTAACAGAGTGACCTCGAATTTCTCACTAATACAAACTTCCATTTCCGGCAGGCGGTGTTTACTGTTATATGTGAATATACTATCGTATATGATGTCGAAATGAGTTGGTGTTAGAGGTTTGACCTCTATTTTCTGACGTATTTCCGGCAGTGCCACGTGGTCCCTGGTGTTTAGCGTCGTATGCTAACCAGCCAAATGGTGTTAGTGTTGAGACTCTATTATGCAAAACTCCATAGAGAACACTGATCCCTTACGGATCGAAATGAAAATCATTTCAAGTTCAGATCGAGTTGGTGTTAATGTTATTGTTAAGGTGGGACTATCCGAGCATTAAAATCACAATTCTGAACTGAAATGGTGGTGTTTGCGTTAGTCTGAGCATGTAAAAAGGGTAGCAACCTAGACAATTTGTGAATTGTACTTGTCCGACATCATTGCTTAATTGTCCGTGAGCAAGTGCCTGGATCGGGCGCTATGTACAATGCAGGCAGGGGCGTAACTCCCGGGGGGGGGGGGGGGGGGTGGGGGGATGCATCCCCCCCCCCCCCCCCCCGCTCTTGAAGGAGGGGGGGATGCCTGTACAAATCATCCCTCCCTGAGAAAAAAAAATGAATTAAAAAAAGAAAGAAGGAAGAAGAAGAAGAAGAAGAAGAAGAAAAAAGAAGGCATAATGCATGAGAAATTAGTGCTTTTTTTAATGTAATTATAACTGTATAGCCTACACGTATACAGTATGTCACGATCACTTACAGTAATTGCACGAAGTGCGCGAAAAAAAGCGCTTCATAAACTTCAGAATCATTTTTTGTTAGTACCCCCAGACGTAAAATGCGCCGCTTAAAAAGTTCAATCATGTACAGAAGAATAGCTGAAGACTGAAGGTCAAGACCAGGCGTATTCCAGACTAACAGAGGCATTTTGTTTCTTATCTAGTCCCCTTTTTATTAAAAAAATCCTTAGACATGGGTCCCATTTTGTAAAAAAACCTGAGACATGGGTCCCTTTTTTCATTTATTCCTTTCCCCTCTTTTCTCCCTCATTTCCTCCGGGATTTTGGGATTTTCCGCTGTGAAATTGCTAAAAATTTCAAGCTCGCTCCGCTCGCTTGCATACGTAACATTTAACAACCTCGGATGCTTATATATTACCCTTCATAACGCCATATCATAAGTAATTAGACAAATATACCCATACAATTATATTGAAACAAAATAATGGCAATTTCCCGCTGTGAAATTGCTAAAAATTTCAAGCTCGCTCCACTCGCTTGCATACGTAACATTTAACAACCTCGGATGTTTATATATTACCCTTCATAACGCCATATCATAAGTAATAAGACGAATATACCCATACAATTATTGAAACAAATGGCAATTTCCCGCTGTGAAATTGCTAAAAATGTCAAGCTCGCTCCGCTCGCTCGCATACGTATTTTAACAACCTCAGGTGTTTATATATTACCTTTAATAACGACAATAAAACGAGTATACCCATACAATTTTGAACCAAATGGCAATTTTCCGCTGTGAAATCGCTAAAATTTTCAAGCTCGCTCCGCTCGCTCGCATATATTTCACAACCTCGGGTGTATTACTCTTCATAACGCCATATCATAAGTAATAAAACGAATATACCCATACAATTATATTGAAACCAATGGCAATTTCCCGCTGTGAAATTACTAAAAATTTCAAGCTCGCTCCGCTCGCTCGCATACGTATTTTAACAACCTCGGGTGTTTATATATTACCTTTAATAACGACAATAAAAGGAGTATCCCCATACAATTTTGAACCAAATGGCAATTTTCCGCTGTGAAAAATTTTCAAGCTCGCTCCGCTCGCTCGCATATATTTCACAACCTCGGGTGTTTATATATTACCCTTCATAACGCCATATCATAAGTAATAAAACGAATATACCCATACAATTATAATGAAACAAATGGCAATTTTCCGCTGTGAAATTGCTATAATTTTCAAGCTCTCTCAGCTCGCTCGCTAATATTTCACAACCTCGGGTGTTTATATATTACCTTTCATAACACCATACAATTATATTGAAACAAATGGCAATTTTCCGTTGTTAAATTGCTAAAATTTTCAAGCTCGCTCCGCTCGCTCGCATATATTTCAGAACCTCGGGTCTTTATACATTATATTGCCCCTTATAATAAATCATACGTAATAAAGAATTTTATCAAGAAACTGCAAAATGATTGCCCATTGTATTACAGCTAAAATGTAATATTAATAAAGTTCGAAATCCTTAGACATGGGTCCAATTTTTCACCAAAAGTCCTTAGACATTGGTCCATTTTTTACAAAAAATTCTTAGACATGGGTACCTATTTACAGCAAAAGGACCCTTGGATGTGGGTATGGGTTCGGAGGTCTCAGACACACACCCGCGTCCGACTATAATCTGAGTACCCCCCCCCCCCCCCCCCGGCCGGGCGCGATCGCGCGCGTGTGCGTAAATTATTTTGGGCTTGTGCTTGTGCTAGTATGTGATGGCTATCGCCGATCATCCCCCCCACTCCTCGGTACGGATTTACGCCCCTGATTATGCAGGGCTGGTTATTTTTGTAATTCTTGCAAAATTGGTACTTACCTTTTAGACGTCTAATTATGTAAACTAAAAAGCCTGAAACTGACTCCTAGCTCAAGTGTATATAGTTTCCATTTAATCATTCAGTCTATCTATATAATGATGAGAATGAAACAGATCAAAATCATGTGTTCATTGTGGTTATATTTTAAACATCGAGATTCAGAATGCTTACCTGCCCTGTCACATGCACCCTTCGCGGCCACCCACCCCCCTCAATCTAATGATGATGAGACAGATCATAATCCTGTGTCGATCGTCTTTATATTTTAAGCATCATGTTTCAGAACGATTATCTGCCCTGGCACCACCATTCGCTGCCAGCCCCCCCCCCCCCCTCCCCTCACCCCCCCCCCCCCCCTCCAACGCGTAGAAGGACCATGAATCGCAATTTGTATTTTACGGGGAACTTGTTTTTGTATTTATTTTATCTTAACATATTTTAAATTGTTATTAAAATAATTTGTTAGCTTAAACAAAAAATACAATGGTATTTTGATTCCAGTCAACTTATAATATAGCTAGAAGGTCTACAAGATGAACTCTTTTCATTTATTGCTGAAAACAAAATCTACCATGTTGGGGACTCGAACCCACGTTCAACAAAATAGTCACTTTGGTAATGCTAGGTTTACACCATGTCCTCGGCGGCCACGGCAGCCCCGTTTGCCCAAAACGTAGTGCGTCGTGAGACTTTGACAAATTTTTCCTCTGTATTCAAGTTTTGTTAGGTCTTGCCAAGTTTTCTCACGGTCTATCACGGTCTATCACAGTATCCGTGACGGACCGTGGGGGAAGAGCCCCTTCCCCCCACTAATGGTGCGTTTACATCATGTTCCTGGAGGCCGCGGCAGACCCGTTTCAGGCCACCGTGAACAAAACGGGATGGACGTGAGACAACGCGGGGGACGGAATGGGCAAACGTGACTGCCGTGTATGCCGGGCCAGATTTTTAAACTGTCAACAAATTTGCCACCGCCCCCCTGCCCCCCAGGATCGACGCCCCTGGTCCCAACAGTACATTTTCGTGTAGTGTGTTGTGCGACATGCCAAGTATAATTTACTGTACCGATAGTGCGCCTATAGTTCACACACTGCAAAACGAGTGTCAATTTCCAACTGTGGAAACAGAATTAAGAAGTAGCAAGACAATTAAATGAAATTGTTATTTTTGTGATGTCTGGAAATATAAAGGGTAGCTGCATTTCTGCGCTGCATAAGTGCCTGACTGAATTGATTTTGATCTGATCGTGCATTTTTGTTTTACATGCCAATAATGTGTATCTCATTTTTGTATTCAATAGGATGGCGCAGCGTGGATTGACTGACGCACTACCCCTTAGATGAAAAAGGGCTGTTTTGGGGGGTTCACCCCCTCCCCCTTTACAACATTTAAGCGGTCTTGAGGCCACTTTTGAGTTGTCTCGAACATCATAACTAATGGGCTTGGCCCCCCAAAATCAAGTTGGCTCGGTCTCAGCCTTGAAAATGTTAGAAGGATCTCGGACTCGGCTTCGAAAAATCTTCAACGACATCCCCCCACCCCTCAAAAAATGTTGTCTTATACGTGACCATGTAAGAATATTCGTCGCCATTTCGGGGGGGGGGGGGGATTTGGATGACTTGGCTAGTGTTGACTCAACACTAACGATATTACGATTTATTACGATTTGGTATGATCGTTGACGGAAAGTTCGTGACCTTCTCTTATCTGCATGGCTCAAATTAGAGGCAGATTTCAACACATAACACTAACACCAACACCATACTTGAAATCACCCATTGTATATTGTTGTTATCTGATATGTCCACTAGGTGTTGTGTAAAAATTTCAAGTTGAATGGACTTTATACTGCCGAGTAAAAAGCAAAAATGCAAAGTGACATTCACTAACTCATTGTACTCACTTTGTACACGGTTCTGACAATCCATTGGATAAATTGACATCTGAATTATACTTCAATCGTAAATATCTTTTTAACGAAATAGAAACTTAAAAAACCGAAACCTGTCCCATGCTTTTTTGTTGATAAGAATACAACAAGGTATGAGGGAGCCACTATAATTTCAATTGGATTTTGAGAATTTGGACAATGTTACTAAGTCCTTTTAATGATTTGAAACTCAAATCCATACCATATGTTCACAACCCATGAAGTTGGTCGATTTCTGGCCCAGAATAGAACTCACCTCATATAATCCAGAATAATTGTTGACAGTATAAAAGGTTAAATTGTCAAATCCATATGCAACCTTGTAGCTCGTCACCCACTGGTCGTAATTCTGGTATCCTTGAGTTGCCACGGCAACGACTTGATAGAGAGAGCCGAGATCAACCTGAAATGTCAGAGTTAATCAAAACGAGTCATCCATATCATAAACTGTATCTAAAATAAACTGTTATTTCAAATGGAGAGAAAATGACTAGAAATGGTTCGAAAATGTACAAAGAAAAGATTTTTGAAACGCTTAAAATTGTCTGAAACATATGAAGAGCTTATTTCCAAAAGGGGCTATATCCACTTTTTCAATTTCTGAGAAAATCATGTTTCTTTGTCCAACTTTGTACACGTGCCTATGGGAATATGAAAATTGAACGTTCCATATTTTGATTTTGATCTCGTAATTCGTCCTAAAATTCAGATTTCCAGATAGCTACGTAGCTTATTAATGCGCTGATATCGTTAACTCATTTTTGTATGGAAAGTGGATATAGCCCCTTTTGGAATTAAGCTCTTCATATAGTAAATTACTCGGGTTAGGGTTTTGAACATTTGTTTTCATTTGACGGACGCGTACGCGCGCGTCTCCGATTGTAAGCGCATGCGCATGAGTTTAAAAGATGACGATTGACCTGATTAATATTGATGCGAAATTTGAAGTGAAATTGATAATGCATGACTGAGATAATGATTATTGAAATTTCACAAAATGTCGTCATGATGAAGTCACATTAATGTGACGTCACTGAAAAAGTTTGCAGATCTAAGTTAGATCATGATCTTTCATTAAGTGAATATTCATAACAATTGATTCGTCTGATCTTGAGATATGCGACGCACGAAATTGATGGGCAGAATAATAAATAATACAAATTCGAACAAACTCAATAGGTGGTACGTATGATATACGTATCACCTAATGATGATAATAATAACAATGAAATTATTTCAAGACATAATATAAGTTCCCATTTTTTTCCCATCGCGCTTCCACAGATTCATGAATACCACATACAATCGATTTCAATGGAAAGTAAATTACTATTAAAATAGTTCAATATAAGTATACATAATTTATATACACTGTTGGTCATAATGTTGGAATATTTTTTTTTTAGATCCAACTTTATTATTTTCCCTGTTTTTTGCGCCTAATGAATCATTTTAGACTAAAAATAATCATTACATTATGTTTCCAAACTACCAATGTACAATACATGGTAGCATGAATTTTAATTAATTAATGAATTCTTTTGTTTTGAGCTTTGAAAGGCAGGACCTTTGATGATTGGCCCCTTTCCTTGTTCAAAGCGTATGTCCAACGAGTCATCGTTATGGGTCATTTCTCAAAGTTGGCCGTGAGATTTTCAACCAAAATTGGCACAGAGGCTCTCGAGGCCATACCCGGTCCAATGCCATTGGCTACCCGCCGAACGATGCTTGTGCTCCACCAGGAAGGGGTGTCAACAAGCAATGTCCACTATTTCGTTGGACCATTGCATGTTGAGGTCTCTAAAGTCCTCAGATGTCATCGAGAGAAGGGTCAATTAAAGCCAAGATTATCTCTAGGACGTCTACGATTGACCACCAGGATAGATTATCGCAAATTGCTTAACCTGTGCCGTAGAAACCGGGAATGCCAAAAAGGAGCCTTCGCCGACTATGAAGAAAACACTATGGAATCAACGCCTTCCGCCAAACTGTACATCAGCAATCCCTCTAACATGGTCACATAACAAGACAAACTACCAAGTGTCCACCCAATACCATGTAACCGAGATTTACCGGACGTCCCTGGACTAGGGAGCCCAGAAGATTTCCGCCTGGACACTAGAGATATGTCATCTTAATGGGTACGAGCCATACCACTGTTGGGACGTCACAAACTCAAGTCGTTTAGTGAATGCAGACAACTTGGAACTTCTCGCCACGTAATCGGCGAACCATTTGTCTTCCATCTGTTCGGTCAAGGATGTTATGGCTCGTACCCATTAAGATGACATATCTCTAGGGTCCAGGTGGAAATCTTCTGGGCTCCCTAGTCCAGGGACATCCGGTAAATCTCCGTTACATGGTATTGGGTGGACACTTGGTAGTTTGTCTTGCTATGTGACCATGTTAGAGGGATTGCTGATGTACAGTTTGGCGGAAGGCGTTGATTCCATAGTGTTTACTTCATAGTCGGCGAAGGCTCCTTTTTGGCATTTCCGGTTTCTACGGCACAGGGTAAGCAATTTGCGATAATCTATCCTGGTGGTCAATCGTAGACGTCCTAGAGATAATCTTGGCTTTAACTGACCCTTCTCTCGATAACATCTGAAGACTTTACAGACCATAACATGCAATGGTCCAACGAAATAGTGGACATTGCTTGTTGACACCCCTTCCTGGTGGAGCACAAGCATCGTTCGGCGGGTAGCCAATGGCATTGGACCGGGTATGGCCTCGAGAGCCTCTGTGCCAATTTTGGTTGAAAATATCACGGCCAACTTTGAGAAATGACCCATAACGATGACTCGTTGGACATACGCTTTGGAGAAGGAAAGGGGCCAATCATCAAAGGTCCTGTCTTTCAAAGCTCAAAACAAAAGAATAAATTAATTAATGCAATTTCATGCTACCATGTATTGTACATTGGTAGTTTAGAAACATAATGTAAAGATTATTTTTAGTCTAAAATGATAAATTCGGCGCAAAAAACAGGAAAAAGAATAAAGTTGGATCTAAAAAAAAAATATTCCAACATTATGACCAACAGTGTAGTAAAGTAAAGATTCAACGTTTATATCATCGCCATGGATGATTTCTGTGTGACGTACAGGAGAGACTGGCTAGTCACGAGACGATGTAGATTTCGATTCACATAGGTCATGGTTAAAAATATAAATATGAATTACCTCTTGTGTATACCAGTATTGCACCTATCGTTCTGTGTTAAGTTAAAGGTGCCCTGAAATCCAAATGCAATTTGCTTTCAACTATTATGTATTAGTGTATATATCAACTATTTGTTCAATATTTGACCTACATAATTATGCTTTTTATATTTCAAACTGTTTCGCAATTATTTTCTTCAGTTTGCTATACCCCATCTATAACCAAAAACGCCAGAGGAGAAATCCCCCAGTGACATAACCTGTCAATAACTGGTCAGCTAACCGGACATGAACAAAAGACATACTTACCAAAAAAGCATATCAATTTCAATTTGAATTTCAATTTGATTCTTGCTTCCAACAAAACATTACAAATGGATTATTAAAATTTACACAAAATGATTCCTCAAATAATAGTTAGGAATATTATTGTATATTTGAATTAACACATTATAGAAAAAGGGGGTGCCAACAGAGACCAACATGGGACAAGAGAGAACTTTACATGACAAAAATAGGAGAAGACGGACACAATACAAACAATTAGACACTGCTAAGTGAAGTGAGAGATCGGGGGTACAAATATAATCAGTAGTACAAAAGGATGAGCTGCATGATGGATTCCAGTGAAAATGAGGAAGAAGAGTTGCGCTTAGAAAGGAGCTATGCATGAGAAGGCACAATATATCATATCAGATTACATTTTGAGTCTGCGAGTAAAGAAAGACCTTGTTCAGGATAACGTAAGGGCGGGGAAAGAATAAATGGGCGATATAATTCAATGATGTTCATAAGATTGTAATAAAAACGAATTTAAATATTTTCTTTAAAATATTAATCGATTGAGCTTTTTTTTTTATTTCAGTACTTAGAGAATTCCATAATTTGGGGCCTTCATATATAAATGTATTTTGAGCAAGGAGGGTCCGCAGGAGAGGTAAATTAAATTCTTCAGAATGTCCAGTTGGATAATTATGGACTGAGCTATTTTTGAAAAACATTTCTTGAAAAACAGAAGGCAACATTTTATTATTATAATTATACATAAATTGACCGAGTTAAAATGAATATAGGTCTTTTACCTTCAGTATCTTATTTTACAAAAATAAAGAGTCCGTATGGGAGAGAAAGGGGGAATTAAAAATAATACGAATAATCTTCTTTTGTAATAACAACACTTTATCCAATAAAGTTTCATGAGTGTTACCCAAAACTAAGATACCATAATTCAAGTATGTGAGTATCAAAGAATTATAAAGCATAATTAATGAATAAAAAGGAAGACATGTCTTCGCTTTATTAATTATACCAATATTACGAGAAATAATTTTACAAATATTATCAATATGAAATTTTCAAGTAAGGTTGTTATCAAACGTTACACCCAAAAATGTAATGAATGAAACACACTCCAATGGGGTGTTTTTTAAAAACTATGTTAGCCGGTAACGAATCTATAGATTTACTAAACAACATTTACTTCGTTTTCTGGAGATTCAATGATAATTTGTTCGCTCTAATCCACGATAAAATATGACTCATTTCAATATTAATAAAAACAAATTCGTATCATCAGCGAAAAGTACGAAAGACAAAAATTCAGATGATCGACAAAAGTCATTAATATATAAAATAAACAAATGTGGGCCTAATATACTACCTTGTGGAACACCACAACTTATATTACGGGGAGCTGAAGAGTTATCATTTAAAAATACTTAAAGCCTTCTATCTGGAAGATAGCTCCTGAACCACTCCAAGGCCATCCCACGTACACCATAATGTGAAAGTTTATTGAGTAAAATGTCGTGGTTAATTGTGTCAAAGGCCTTGGAGAAGTCCAGGAAAATGCCTATCGTATAAGAAGATTTGTCGATTGCATGAGGTACCTTCTCAATAAAAACAATAATGCGTGATCAGTATTATGTTTTTCCCTAAAACTAAATTGGAGATTAGAAAAAATATTATTATTCTTCAAAAAGGATACTGCCCGAGAATAAGTAATTTTTTCTAAAATTTTCTAAAAAGCGGACAATAAAGAAATCGGTCGATAATTATTTACATCTAACTTATCTCCCTTTTTGAACAAAGGAATAACCTTAGCAATTTTCGTAGAGTTGGGTACCTGGCCATAAAATAAAGACAAATTAAAAAAAAAGAACGAGAGGATCCACAACGGAAGATATAATGCCCTTTAAAATGAAATTTTTAAAGGGTACCACCACCCAAACATAATATTCTTATGAAAGAAAGGTATCATCTTAAGTATTCCATTCCATCAACAAGTTCACAAAAATATGTTTCCAGAAAGAAAATATATAATTGGAAATGCATCACGATTCTAAAGCATGCGTTCATGCGGTCTGAATTGCGAAGACTGCGATGAGTGCGGTGAATTGCGATGCGTGCAGAGCGAACGAATTGCCTGGGAATCTATTGTCTACAAACGTACGCGTGAATAGCATCGGCGCACTCGCAAATGGTTGGCCCGTATGGAACCAGGAATTAGCAGTGGTTCCGTAAGTGGTGGAAATTAATATCTTTGTTTATGAATTACACAACCCTTTGCAAAATGTTGGGTATCTATTTGATATCACAAAACGGTACCAAAACATATAATAATGTGCCTGGTGGTCCCCTTTAATTTCATCATGGCCTGAACTTTTCTTAGAATCACGTTTCGAAACAATATCTAAAATTTAATATCTATGAGTAGGAACAAACAAAATATAGAGTTTGGATTGGGCTGGCCCAAAAAATCAACAAAATGCTTATTTGATGAGGGGATATTAACAGCAAGATTTTCACCAATCGAAGAAAAGTAATTATCTAAAATATTTACTATGTCACTTGGATCCTCAACAATCTCATCATTAAACTTAATTTTTGTTATGTTAGATTTATTGTTAGTAACATTCATTGCCTGCTTAATCATTTTCCAAGTATTTTTCATATCATGTTTATATAATGCCAACAATTTTTTCAAAATAAATTTTCCTTTCCAAACGAATAATCTTAATCAAAATATTTTTATAAGATCTATATTTAATTTTCAACCTTTATGTGCCATCTAATTTATATTTATAAAAAATATTATTTTTCCTATTTACCGAACGAATATCGATTTAGTGATCCAAGAGAGTCTTGGTGTTTTTTGGTATAATCATTAATTTTAACTCTTTGTTTAGGAATACAAGTATCTAATTGATTATTCAAAATATCACAAAAATTATCGTAAGAACAATTCACTTCATCTACACCATAAACAGGAGACCAATCTACATGTTCAAGACAAGAAGCAAGACTAACTTAGTTGTTATTAGTGACATTACGTCTACCTGAACCTGGGTCATAATTATTAATTAATTTAAATACAGTATAATGCGTTACAATGGGATAATGGTCAGTTATGTCTGAAAAAACAATATAAGAGTCAGGGTGGGGGATTACATTTGAAAATATGTTATCTATTAAGGAGGTAGAGGAGTTTGTCACACGAGTGGGGCTTAGAAATAAGAGGTAACAAAAGGCAGAGAGGAGAGTCTCGAGAAATTCTTGTGACACATTATTATGTTCATGATTAAATAAATTTATATTAAAAACATACATGTTTCCATACAACAGCTTATTAATGCCTGTCTTGTCGTAAACATGGTTGAGCTAATCTGACAAAGCAACTCCTATTGCAATTGAAGGTGTGTCAGTTAGAATAGTATTTAAACATCTGAACCCTCACCTTACGAGAAGTAAATCTTGTTAATAATTGAGTACTGATTGACAGATGATGTTAGAGGTGGGGCATAGGAAACTGAAGAAAATAATTGATAACATGTTTACAAATCTGCAAAACATAGTATGTAGGTCAAATAGTTAACAAATAGTTGATGTATACATAAACATTCTAGTTGAATGCATCGTGCATTTGGATTTCAGGGAATCTTTAACAAGAGATTAAAACTCTATCATGTCTATAAAAGTAAAACAATTATTTTTCTGACCTGAATCCATTGATTTGCGGCGTTCGTACGGACAGCCCAGGCTCCACCTTCGCCCCCGATAGCAATAACGTTCAACCGGCCCCGTCTGGCTCCGTGAGCATCATCATACTCGCTAGAGGCACTCAGACTCGAATCAGGGATGGCATTGGTCTCAAGTCCAAGGGCAACGTCTCCCAAATACAGAAAATGTATTTTTAAGAATTGTTTGTTCTTGGGTTCGACTCGAGAGAGCTTAAAGTGGCCGTGCCAACCAGTTGGATGTTGTATTATATTCATCTATATTAGTATACACATCGAATATTTGTAGACTGTTTGACCTAAATATGTTTTGTATATTTTCAAATATTTGTGCAATATTTTTATTTTCATGGTGCTAAGCCCACATTTCTTTAAAAAATCCAGTGTAAAATGCTATTGTTGACTAGTTGTGACATCATCAGTCAATCACTACTCAGTGAACAATTGACAGGGGAATGCACCTTCTTCCAAGCTGAGTGCCTGCTCACAATAGCACCACAAGCTTGAATATAAAACCAACTCACACACTTTCAATTTCAACGGCAGTTGCTTTATCAGAAAAGCCCAGCCATCATTAGGCCAAGATAGGCAATGCCTTAGCTATTGTAAGGAAGCATGCAGTGCATGCTATTGTAAGCATGCTCTGTTTGTAATGTTTTCTTTGGTTAATTTGCCAGTGATTGACAGCTGATTTCACAACCATTCAATAATAAATGTTTAATAGAGTTTTTGTTATGAGGTGGGGCTTAGCAACATAAACGAAATAAGTGAAAACATGTTTACAAATATACAAAACATATTTAGGTCAAACAGTTTACAAATATTGGATGTTTATACTTATACAGAAGGCAACATGTATTTGGTTGGCACGGCCCCTTTAACCCTTATAAGGCCGGGTGGGGGCATTGTGACCACGTTCAAATCTCGGCCGGGAAATTTCCGATCGACGCAGCTTCCCTTAGTTATCCCAACAATATTGAGAACAAAATAATAATTCCCCACCCCCCCCCCCCCCCCTAAAACAAAATCGTACGATAAGTATGGAAACGTTATTACAAACTTCTTCTTTTTTGCCCGCGCTTGATGACGCCATCCTGGCAGAAAGTCAAGTAGTATTAGAGGAAGACTTTATTGACGAATTAAACAAAAATGCTGTTCTGTATACCCACAAAGGTTGATCTCCACAACAACTCAAATGTATAACCTCCAATAAAGTCTGCATTTGTTTTTCAAAAGAACCTGTGTGTGTGTGTTTACATAAGTATGCTAATGAACTCATCTGCTCGGATGTCGTGACGTCATTGAAGCAGAATTATGATTGTGTGCTCGCTTTACGTACACGCATTACCTTTGTACTACTTTGATCGTGCACAATCACCCATTGTGAACTGCAGCTGTGCCGTATCGAACTTGAATACGGCAAAGCTCGGACAAGGGTTTATACGCAACATTCGATTTCTTAGCCCGAACGAAAATTTGTTTAAGAAATAGAATGATAAATCTTGTTTGTTAGGTCAATTGATTAACTCAGAATTGCGAAGTAATCGAGGTAAATTACTTCTCATCCGTTTTATATCTGTTTATGAAGTGCGTGGGCTCCATAAACAGGGCTATATTAGGGCACGTGCGGAGTTACCAATTTGGTCGTGATTTGCTTAAGATTGTATCAAAGTATACCACCACATTTCTGGTAATTTAATTATTGATATGGCGGATATTATTTGTAATGTTCTTGTCTTTTTTTGTAGCGAGCAAATAGGTAGAAAATATTGCATTAATATATTATATTTCATATAACTAGAAAACATAATTATTGTTATACTATCTTACCGGTCGACTCGAATCAGGGATAGTATAAGACTCTATCCCAATGGGAACGTCTTAAAAGAACATTAAGTTGGAATTCGTTATTCCAAGTACACACTAAATGCGTAAATAGTTTCTGGTACAAATCACCAAAACAGGGGAAATCGATTAAAAATAGTTTATAAGTATTGACTGAATATAGAAACGAATTTATATGCATATTGACACCTGCCTCACATGGTGCATAACATGACGAATCTCCGTACAAAAATGATACATAACATGACATGCTACAGTGTTTTGGATTAACACATTTAATGGATGTAGTAACCGCGTTGACATGTGCAAACATTTACGAAGGTTTAATAAAATATGTATTCTGTGGTCTGATATGTCTACTGACTTATGTATGACAATTCCATGGTATACTATTGTCGTATGAACGAGCAATGAGCGAAATACAAATTTCAGATGCAAACACGTCAATCATAATGTGTTTTTTTTACGAGATAGAAATTGAACACAAGAGGCGTGAGGATAACTGGAACCCAAAGCAAGTTTTATGAATGTTGACTTTGTTACGAGATGCCTTTTTACTCTATAACTATATTACTACGATTACTCTAAACAAAGTTGTATTCAAACTACAGTGCTTACCCTGAAAAATTGGAACAGGATCTGTGCCGTAAAGCTCTAGTCTCAAGCTGATGTGCCCATTCCAGGTAACGGGCAGAACACGGACATACCGACACACTACTGGGACTGGGAGGGCGTTCCGAACCACGGTGTTACGATCAGAATTGGCTGCGAAAATCTATGTAAAGAGGACACAAATAATGTGCATGATAAACTAAAACAAATTAATACAGGCACAATTGACGTCGCGTGCATTGACTTGTTTTAAAATAAAGCCAACATTAAATGGGTAGTACAGTTTTGGTAATGCTGAGCTTTAGTAACCATAACATTACAAAATAATACTTAGTAATAATTATAACTCCGCCATGCACGAAAGGTATAGAAAATTACAAACGACTAAGTAAAAAGCCTGTTATCATTAAAAAGGAGCCATTACAACACAATAGGGCGCTCTCTAAGACAGCATTGGCTTCAACAATGTTTCATACACAATTATGCATGTGAAGTGTTGTTGAAATGATGATTAATTAGAGAGATTATCTACAATTATTTAAAAACCTCTTTTGGAAAATTTTGAAAAAAGTGTAATACCCTAGTCACACCGCAAGACCGAACCCAGACCGACACCAAACCGAACTAAATTACAAATTTCCGCTTTATCGGACTCCGACAAGAGACCAAACTGGGGCTAGCAGTCACACCAAAATCATTCGGTCTTCTATTCATCGCATGAATTCGGTTTACTTTCGGCCGAATCAAGACCGATACGACCCCGATAATATTTGAATGGACCCCGACATGAAACCGACCATTCCGAACTCACATGGAACGCAGCCCGAATTCATCCCACTATTATAAATACGACACTTGGGTTTACTCTATCTGAACGATAATCATTTCTAATATCAGTTTCATGTTCTATTTCCCAACTCAACATTACGAACATGATTGTTTACGAATTTTTGTCCGACTTATGTTTCATTACAATCATATTCTTTGTCAAAGTACAGGATGAAGTAATCCTGAACTTCTATCTAGCCTATGTCTAGATGTCAAGACGTAAAGATAATAGATGGACACATAATATAACTAATTGGACACCAAGAACACAAACCAGACGAAGAGGCAGACAGAGTAGACGTTGGATGGATGCCATCAAATAATTTGGGGGTGTTACATGGATGCGACTAGCATAAGATAGAAGAAGATGGAATTGTGATGAAGAGGCCTTCCTTCTGCATCCTGAACTTAAACATGTTAAATGAAACAACATATGACTTGTGCTTGGAGGGAGTTGGCTATATTATGTGTGTTGCTTCTTTCGAAAGTGAAATTATGGAATATTTCACAGAATATTATAATCCCATTTATATAATCACAATATATATTTCTGGTAAGTTTATTTATGTGTTTGAATCAATTATGTAAAAAAGCTGCATCACTTCGGTGATCCCTCGCATATATATCACAAAGTTGATTTCTATCCTTCGGGTTTATGTCAGGTTTGTAATAGCTTCTGACCACTCGAGCAATGAAAATTAAGGGGTTTCAGGGACGAGCGCCGTACTGGGTTTTTTATTTTATAACTCAGTCGGTAAGAGTACCGGACCAGCAATCCGGAGGTCTCGGGTTCGAATCCCGTTGAAATCCCATTTTCTTTGCTCTTTTCAATCACATTTTATATTTCTGGTTAGTTTCTTTATTTGAATTGAATATTATAATGATAGAAATCAACAAGACTGGTCATTAAACAGCAGTAATGTTTTATCTGAATAGTGATGTTGTATATTTCAACTTGTGTCTACTTAAGACTCATAAAATAAAGGATCGTTTAGCAGTATCCACAAACTTCCAAGTGTTTTTTTCCACATACATCGTTGTATTCATATCACGGATTTATGTACAGGTTTTGGTTTTCAAAACGCCTAAGTGGTTATGATGTATGCTTGAAGTATTTCAATTTCGAAAATCTCTATTGTAGAATTCCAACCGTGAATGACGTTGGTGTAATGAGTATGGGAGTTGCACATTACTCGGTCACATGACATGTCATTACCTCGTAATGTTCACACATAATTCATATTAGCTGATCAGTGGACGTTCATTCTTCAAAGTAATCATGAACATACATAAAGTAATAATTGTATACGAGGTCCGCTCATAAAATGAAAATGGTATATGTCATGGAAATCAAATATAAATATCTTTCAAGTATGACACCCCCACAATTACAGACTCTCTAACATGCCACTTACAAAAATAGACATGCTGTTGCAGAACGTTTGTGGGTTGATACATATTATTGTTTTTAGTTCTTGTCTAAACAAATTTCTTGACTAGAATTATATTCATAATTCATAGCACGGCTCAAAGCAATAGAGGATACATTTTTTCCAGAAAAAAATATAGGTAAATATGCCCAAGATATCGACCCTCTTCCAAATACCGGATGTGCTCAAGTAGGTAAATATCGCATCGCTCGAGGGCTATTGGGTCTTGATTCGGTTTGGTATCGGTGTAGTTGCGGGCATCATTTGGGTACAACATTTCCATTCTTTTTTTATTGCGGTTTCAGTTCGGCCGAATCCAAATGGCATCAGAACCGAACCCAGCCCGAATTTTCACCCCGACACCAGATGGAATCCACTCCGAATCCTCCCCGCATTCCCCGAACCGTCCCCGACACGACCCTGACACGTCCCCGCAAGCACCCCGATAATTTGTCGGAGTGGGTTCTTTCAAGCACGCTCGAAAGAACCCACTCCGACAAATTCGGAGTCCGAACTGGACCTCGACAAGAGACCGACAATTCCGATACCACTTCGACACCAAACCGCTAGCACCCCGAACGTCCCCGCAACGTCCCCGAATTATTCGGTCTCGTGTCGGTCTGGGTTCGGTCTTGCGGTGTGACTGGGGTATAAGCATTTTGTTTTCATTTCGTTTTTAAAAATCACCGACTGTTTCGGGGTCCCAGATTTATTCAGATTGGATGTATTTATTGATATTTAAGCGGTTTCTGAACCGATTTTGATCGAATCAAGTTTATTTTCTCAATAAAATGTTATGCTCTTTCAAAAGAATTTTCATACAGCGCCCTCTATACCAAAATTGAACTAACCCTTTAAGTTCCAATGTATATTTATGCTCTTACAACGATATTTTCGATTTGTCAGATGTCTTACGACTGGGCCTTTCGCAAGCATTTGCGAGATTTGCAAGGGCAGTTAACATTCTTAACATTCGCAGAGAATTCGCAATAAATTTGCCAATTGATTGCATAGGGGATACCAGTTCAGTTTTTGTATAGAGAACGCTTTAAGAAATAGGCAACCTCTTGTGTCAACAGCTGCTTTTTAAATAAAAACAGCCCTGTAACTAAACCGCCTATATGTTTTTCTACCATTCAAGTATCATAGAACAATATAACTATTAGTTTTAAATAGTACATTGTAAGTTTTAATTATTAAAATCATGTTTTAACAAATCTATACTATTCCTTTAAATAGGTATACGGTTTCTATTATTTTCGGTGAATTGGCCGCGTTTTCTCAAATTTGTTATATTCGCAAGTATATTCGCCACTGTTATAACAACGCTATCAAATTATCAATATTATGAGAGCACTTAGAGGTTATCCGTATGTTTTCGTCCTTTTTAACTTCACTTTCGCTAATATTTGAAGCACAAAAACAGATAAAACTAGTACTTTTGTTTGCATTTTAAATGTTATTTCAATTGAAAGTAAGTACTACTACTTTATATTTTTATACCGTTATCAAATTTCATAGCAATGTTTCCTCAAAGTAACAGTAAATATATTAAATTAACAGGTCTGGTCCCGAAAGAAAGTCGTGCTGGAGTCTCTGGAAAATGCATGTTATAGCAAAATCAGTCCGTGGTTAACGAATGATAGTAAGCAAATAATTACTGTTGGTGAAGGTATGGGACAAACTATCACCTCCGAGGCGATCTGAATGTAGCTATCTTTCCGCAGCGAAGCTGAGGAAAGATAGCGTATACACTATACATACATTCATATCGCCGATGAAGTGATAGTTTGACATCGCCTGAAACCAAAAGTAGAGCAAGATTCTTAGTATGTGGAATATAATATGATATAGCAATGCGCGGTTTTCTAATAGATTTATCAAATTAGGCTGCACAAAATATACTGTTATCCAGTATAAACCATTCCACCGCAGTGGAATTTGACTATCACATTGATTGTTGTCATACACCACTAGAGAAGAACCCTATTGTTTTTCCTCAGACTTACATTCCAATGACATTGTTTAACAAGTCAAAAGTTATATTACATCCTCTGACTAAAAGGACAGTAACTAGAGACATGTTCAAGCATGCCATTTGCATTTCAAGCATCCAATTTTCTGGATGTCTAATGACACTCAGAAATGTAAAAACTTTACAACCATCAATGTGATTGTTAAATTCTCTTTGTCTGACCTGGTTAAACTGGTTATTGGGAAAGTTTTTAGTCTAGCCTAAGTTGATACATTTAGTAAAATACCGGCCTATGTGTTTAGTTATCATGTACACAACAGAGTGACAAATTAACAATAATGTATGTTTAGGCAACTCTAAACCCTGATCAAACAAAATTGTTAATGTATGCCAAAGTGTGTGGGGGGGGGGGGGGGGGAACCTCGCTATGAATAAGGATTGCAATTCATAAGGAGCGCTATAATGAAGCAGAAGGGTCGCAATTCATTATTAATATAGGGGGTCACTACTCATGCGGGTCGCTATTAATAATCCTGAGAAAGGGTCGCTACTGATAATATAAGGAAAGTGTGGATATTCCTAATACAAAATCAGGGTTGCTATACATAATACAAAATGTGGGTCGCTATCCATAATGAAAAAAGAGGGTCGCTTTTCATCAAACGAAATCAGGGTCGCTTTTAATAATGTAAGAAGGTCGCCATCATCATCGAATGATGACAGGCGACCCTCTACTTATTATTATGAATAGCAACCCTCTTTTTACATATGAATAGTGATACCCTTCTTACGTATTGAATAGTGAACCTCATTTCGTTCAATAAATAGCGACCCTTTCTTATGAGTTACGGTCATCATGAATACTTACCCTCATGAACAATGAACTTCTTTTCAACTTATGAAAGAGATCATTATGACATGTAGACGCTGATGAATAGCGGTACTTATGCAACGCAAGCGGACCCCGTCGGGGGAGGGGTAATGAATACAAGAATAATTGATTCGTTTCAGTTTGATTAATTCAATACTTAAGGGTTGAAGAATATTCATTGGATTCGTAAACGAATACAACTCACCACATCTGATCCATGATTATTTTGGACAGTGTCAAAGGTTACACCGTCCAAGCCAAAGGCGACCCTGTAGCTCGTTACCCACTGGGCGGTGTCCTGACGTCCTTGTGTTGCCATGGCAACCACATGATAGAGATCGCTTAGATCAACCTGAATATTTCATAATCAGTAATGATAAGACATAGATATTTGTGGTTTTACTTTCATGCTTATGGCATCTTTTTGTTGTTTGTGTTTATCAATACAAAATACAATGTAATACTTATGGAACTAATATTATGTTTTATTACTGCTACGACTAATAATATTATTGATAATGATAAGAATAGCGCGTGTAATATCAATTTTCTGTTTAACTTTTATTATGGAATCAAAATATGTATGAATTATATAACATTAAATCAATTGAAATGACAATTTTAGTTGAAATAACGTAAACTATAGAATATTCAATGATATTGGAAGTGTTGTAATACGATCGGATAAGCACTTGACTTCTTATCACGGGAATATTGTTATATCCCATTCGATACCCTGGTAGATGCCCTTTAGCAAAGCATTTAATCCACATTGCTGATCTCTACCCAGTAGTACAAATGGGTAATTGGTAGTGTGTTAAATAAGCCTTGGCGCCCTATACAGGGTGGCCCCCAAAAAACGGAACGGGGCTTTTCTAAAAATACAGCAACACAATTATTATGTCCAACGGATAGGGTGTCTTTTCCAATGAACAACGATACCAAGAACAGCCATTTTGGTTGAGTAGTTTTTGTTCTAGGGCGCTGTGAGAGACATGATGTCAGGTTCCGTTTTTTGTCAATGTTTACCTAGTCAGGGCCAGTAAAACCGCACACACCGCCTTTCATAGAGTATAACACATCGCGCCTTTGACAGTGTGCACTTAGCCGTGTGCCGAGATAATGGGCATGGTATTACGGGCAGTAAGTGCGGTTCTACTGGCCCTGACTAGGAGAAAATTGACAAAAATTGGCACCTGACATGGTCTCACTCACAGCGTCAGCGTCCTAAAACAAAAAGTACACGACCAGAATTACTGTTCTTGGTATCGTTTTTCATTGGAAAAGACACCCTATCTGATGGACATATATAGTTTGGTACTATATTTTGGGAAAAGTCCCGTTCCGATTTTTTGGGGCAACCCTGTATACTAAGGGCAGCTTGATCTAGTATGCTCTCCCGGGAGTTGAGATGGTGCGCAAGATAATTGTGCGTGTTCGAAATGTACCTGATAACCAAGGATAATAGTGCGCCTCTGAATAGGTTACCCCTGGATACGATACATGGCGCTCTAAAAACTAAATATAATTATTAACCAGACATCTGAGCAGGGCAATTTTAAAACGATGTTGCCCTCACAGTAAATCTATGGACAACATCTTATTGCCCGCTCAGAAAAGTCAATGGGATTTTGTGTGTAATTTGAAATTTGCTGGTCAATAATATATCCGAGTATGAAAGTGCGCTAACAGGTTGGTTTGTTTATTCATAATTCTATGATGAGTGCACAACATCATACGCGCGTTTATTAATGACGTATGAATGGATTTGGGCGTATCTAATTATGACGTAATAATATGTGTTGGCATCTCTCAGGGGGGTGTCACCAGGCCCCCCCCCCCCCCCCCCCAACTCAAAATGGAAGTTGGCCAAATTTTTAATGAAGAGAACCACCGATGTTTATGTTAATTCGACTGGCTGCCATGGTAATATTAGCGTAAATTCATTCATAATAATGCGCGGGCGCGAACTTCACAATTATCACGCACGAATTTATGGTATGCCCAGGGGGGTGTCACTGCTGCCAGAGTGCAGCGATTTTTGCTCACCGGAAGAGCCCACAACTGGTTGCATTATGGGCTACTTGGGAACTACAGTTAACCAATCACAGAGTACTTCAAACGCGTCGTCACGGGATCGAGGTCAATAAAACAAGTTCATATGCATACGTCACAATGGCTCCCATTGTTCTCATAAGCGTGATGAAATCTAGGACAGTGCGCAGGAAAATAGGCGCGATAGTCTACGCACTGCATAGCATGATGATTGGTCCAGTATTTCTAGGTCACTACGCGATGACGTAGAGAAGTGGGCTACGGGAGCTTCAAAAATCGGTTCACTCCGCCATGTTGCCCATGTACAAAGTCTATGGGACACGTGACTTGCGCGCGTTAAGTGAGCCTTCTAGTTATAAACGGGTTGGTTTGTTTATTCATACTTCTATGGGTATGCCTCTGTTATGACGTCACAATGACAAACAATATTTTGATCCTAGTAGGGAAATCCCCTGTTTCATGACTGTGCGCAATTAAATACATGACATCGCGTAACTGTTAGTACTGCGCGTAATTAAAATAATAGAGATGAATTAGAATAATTAAGCGTCTTTGGTATTATGAAGCGCAATTTTGCTGAGAAGTGCGTGTTTAAATGCCATGGCAACTGCAAGTGCGCAATGCGTAATTACTTTAGCTTTTTGCGTAATGTGTTAATCTATCCAATGAATCCACGTCTGATAATTTATTCAAATGAAAAAAATCTGACGTACTACCTCATTTGCATGACATTCGGTGCGTATTTTCAAAAACTTGCTGATAAAGGTGTGGCCTATCTCTGTGGTTAAAACGCTATACGCTTATTCAGTTGGGGTTCTAGTATTTATATTGTATTTCTGTGGGTGTCACTCTGCCAGAGTGACCGCGATTTTTGGTCACCGGAAGGAATACCACTCCAGGTTGCATTATGGGCTACTTGGGAACTACATAAACCAATCACAGAGCAGTTCATACGCGTCGTCACCGGATCGAGGTCAATAAAACAAGTTCATATGCATACGTCACCATGGATCCCATTGTTCTCATAAGCGTGATACAATCTAGGACAGTGCGCAGGAAAATAGGCGCGATAGTCTACGCGCACTTCATAGCATGATGATTGGTCAAGTATTTCTAGGTCACTAAGCGTCTTTGTCACTACGCGATGACGTCTAGTGGTAGTGCTCGGAAGCTTCAAAAATCGCGTCACTCCGCCATCTTGCCCATGTACAAAGTCTATTGGACACGTGACTTGCGCGCGATAAGTCGGCCTTCTAGTTATAAACGGGTTGGTTTGCTAATAATTACTATATTGACTGGACTATTTCGGGCTACGCTACAAATATTGCCCTCGCTAGATCCATATTGCCCTTGTCTACGATTCGGGCAATATTAATCTAGCTCAGGCAATATATGTCGTGTCGCCCTCAAGGCCAGTCAATATTGTTTAATTATTGTATCAGTAATACTAAAAAGTGTATTGTCACGTAGTCACATCGTTGCATAATAAACCTCTAAATTGGATAAAATCAAACAAATAAATGTTTTATATCCCATTACATAGATATAATGCTATTAATGATTATGCAATCATGGAATTTGCAGAACACCTGAATAACGGCCCAAACCAAAAATGAAATATTGGACAATAAAAAAGGTCAACAAAGAATTTCCATTCCTTTTTTTCGAGAATGTGTTCCGTTTTGAAATATGCATGCTTGTCAATGGTGTTTTCTCCTTTCGTTCCGGCGTAAACTGTTTGTTTCAATGATGCCGATGATGATGATGATGTGTTCATAAATGCAATGATATTTCCTTCTGTTGTTTAGAACATGTAAATATACCTAAATGATGTCTGGATATAACCGGTATTAAACGTTTGTCCAGTTTGACAAAAAAAAAAAACATTATTCAAGGCACATTTTGTCGTCCAAAATTACAGAAGAAAATATCACTGCATTGATAATCACGTCATCATCTTTTTGTTAAAATACATTTAATTCTCTGCAAGAAAATACCACTGGCATGTGTGCATGATTTCAAAGCTTTCCCTAACCTGAATCCATTGATTTCCGTCATTTGTAAGGGAACTCCATGCTCCACTCTCGGCGCCGATCTGAACAACATTCAACCTGCCCCGTCTGGCTCCATGATTTTCACTTTGCTCGCTAGAGGCAGTCAGACTCGAATCTGGGATGGTATTGGACTCAAGTCCAAGCGGAACATCTTCAACATAAAATGTAGTGCATGTTCAATATTGTTTTGGTTCTCGTTTTAGAAAAGTGACCGATTAACCATGAAAAGGCCAAGCTAACTGGGATTAATTAACTACGGGGGTGGGGGGGCATAAGAGCCGACCCACCCCCCCCCCCCCCCCCCCCCATTTAGATGTCGTACGAAAATTGTTTGCAATTAAACTCAGATATTTGTTGTATTTTAGGACGTGTATTCTTAGTTCCAGTCTAAATAATAATACCAGCAAAAGTTGGAAAATTTTACCTTGTACATATGTTTAATATTTTTTGTCAGACCCGTAGCCGAAATTATCTAAAGGGGGGGGGGGGGGAGGGGGGGGGTGGTGCGTAACAAAAATAAAATTATAATAATAATAATAATAATACCAAAAATAAAAAATAATAACAAATAAGTAAATAAATTTAATTTTAAAAATTAAAAAATACAATTAAAAAAATACTGAGACCGATCGTGGCCGAGTTGGAGTTCAAATATAAGAGAACATTGAAATATGGGAATATTGCGGACCCATATTGTTCATTATGTGACAGTTGATACATTAGTCTTCTTTAAACCACATCTTAAAGTGCTGAACAACCCCGATCCAAAATCTGCGCCCCCTGATCCCAAATTAAGGCCATTTTACCTTGCCCTCTGTACACTCTTATTCAGGATTCATCACAACGCAAAATAAAATTGAGTTTGCTAGTTACCACTGTTTAATAGCTAACTATGTAACGTATATACATTATTCTAAACAACATCTTCAGTTTCTAGATTTAAAAAATCACAGAGATTACGGGGCTCCACCATAGTGCCCCCATCGAGATTACCAAGTCGAGTATCCCTTGACTGGTTTCTTTTAGGGTTCCATCAGGGTGCTTGTAATGTGCACTTAATACTCTTAACAATTCTAACAACTAAATCAAAGAGCCTAAAGGGGACTCTGCCACCTGGTCCCAGGTAGTGACTAAAAAACTCCCCCAGCCTTTTTTAAAGTGTATATGACCCGGTTCCCTTGCCCGCTCATTTAGGAATGCTTGCCATACCCACTCAAATGACGCTTCAAGCACCGTTAAAAAGACTAATATTTGTTTACATATAAGCAATATCCAATTAGTTATGGATACTGCAACACGACCGGTGTACCCCCCCCCCCCCCCCCCCCCCCCATCCGTCATACAACCCTTGGATTACATGATCGCTTTGCTACATCGCCAATTAGAATGACGTATCACACCCCCCTTCCCCGACAATGGCGTACGCGTACGGTTTGAGCTCATGCCCCAAGACACATACATTATTTATGGACTTTAATTTTTTACAATTGTAAGCTGCCCAATACTTGAAATTATTCTACATTAAACTCTCTGATAAATAGGTCAATGACAGTTGATGAAATAAAATTGCATTTACCGTTTATGCTTCCAACACTTTGCACAGGACCTCTCCCGTAAAGCTCCATTCTCAAGCTGATGTGCCTATACCAGGTAACAGCCAGTACACGAATATACCGGCACACTACCGGGGCTGGGAAGGTGTTCCGAACCACCGTGTTACGATCAGAATTGGCCGTAAAGACCTGTAAACAAATTGCACAAACACGATGAATCTAAAATATCCCACTTCCCGGTAACTAACCTGTGCATGACCTAATCAAAATTTGCGTCTTACGCGCCATAATTACTGGCTCCTTATTTTCTAAAATTGATAGCGTGCATCTTTTGGAGGTCTAAACCCCTCTAAACTTGGTGTTCATAATACGTGAGGCTTGTACCTTTATTTTACCAAACATCCTTGGTATGCAGAAAGGTGTATCAAACTCAATGGTATCGGCTCATGGACTAATAATACAGCAAATTCTTAATGATTTGAAAGTCAAATCCATACCATATGTTCACAACCCATGAAGTTGGACGATTTCTGGCCCAGAATAAAACTCACCTCATATAGGCCTAATTCAGAATTATTGTTGACAGTATAAAAGGTAACATTGTCAAAGCCACATGCGACATTGTAGCTCATCACCCACTGGTCGTTATTCTGGTATCCTTGAGTTGCCACGGCAACGACTTGATAGAGAGAGCCGAGATCAACCTGAAATGTCATAGTTAATCAAAACGAGTCATCCATATCATAAACTGTATCTAAAACAAACTGTTATTTCAAATGGAGAGAAAATGACTAGAAATTGTATAATAATTATGAATGAAAATGTACGAAGAAAATTTGATTTATTTGGGATCCGAACCCGAGACCTCCGAATTGCTAGACCGGTGTAGCTCTACCGACAGAGCTAGCTAGCTAGCTGTCGGTCGTTCGTCTCTGAAACACACTTCAATGTGTCAGGTTAATACTAACAGTGGGACAAGGAAATTCATCATAGGTTTTAGTGGTAAGGGACAGATTACCTGTGTTATAATATGAGTTATTGCAGTAAAACATTATTTAAAACCATACAAAATAATTAAACATTGATAACTTATAAAATATCAAAAAGGGTTACATGTATAAGCTGTACAGTGCGACACAATGATAATTACAACAGGTGCAAATGTTTAACTTAGTTCTGAAAGGGGCTAAATTCGTAAACATATAATTTTTTTTAAATATTACAAATGTGTATTATTGCAGGACTTCTTTAATTATTACGTTGGAGATTATGATAGGTCTTTGATATGTATAACGTTCTTGAGGTTTTGGAAGAACCACAATGGGTGTGAAAAAACAACATGATTTTATCGAGCAAATTCAAGAAGAAGAGGAAGAAGAAAAAGAAAAGGAAGAAGAATGATGATAATAATAACAAATACATTATTTTTTAGACATATACTAATATAAGTTTCTATTTTTTCCCATCGTGCTTCCACATATTCATGAATACCACATAATATCGATTTCAATGGAAAGTAAATTACTATTAAAATAGTTCAATATAAGTATACATAATTTATATAGTAAAGTACAGGATTCAACGTTTATATAATCGCCATGTATATGTATGTGTGACGTACACGAGAGACTGGCAAGTCACCAGACGATGTAGATTTCGATTCACATAGGTCATGGTTAAAATATAAATAGGAATTACCTCTTGTGTACACCAGTATTGACCCTATTGTGCTGTGTGTTAGTTAAAGGTGCCCTAAAATCCAAATGCAATTTGCTTTCAACTATTCAACTATTTTGTTAAATATTTGACCTACATAATTATGCTGTTTATATTTTAAACTGTTTCGCAATTATTTTCTTCAGTTTGCTTATTACCCCATCTCTAACCCAAAACTCCAGAGTAAAAATCCCCCAGTGACATCACATGTCACTAATTGGTCAGCTAACCGGAGATTAAGGGATAGTTGAGTTCTGGTAAGGAGAGTATAGTTTTGGTGAAACTGAATTTTAGTAACCAAAACCTGCATCATTACATTACAAACTAATAGTTATAACTAGAAAGGAACACAACATTACAAATGACGTAGTAAAGATCATGTATCATTAAAAAAAAGAGCCGTTAAAATGTTACAGAGCGCTCTCTAAACACTCATCGGTTTGAACCATTTTGATTAAAATATTGTGCATGTGATGTTTTGTTGAAATAGTGATTAGATAGAGAAATAACCAACAACTATTTAAATACCATATTTTGTAACTTTTTGAAAAGAGGAAGCATTTTTTTGAATTTTTAACGGCTGGTTCAAAATTCTCTAATAAACCTGGGGCCCCAGCTTTATTACAAATTGTTATATTTATGGATATTTCAGCCGTCTCTGAACCGATTTTGATCAAACAAAGATGATTTTATTATTTCAATATTATGCTCTTTCAATTTTTACACTCAGTTTTTCATTACCTCACCAAAAAAAAAAGTAGTCTAGCGCCTCTCTACAAAACTCAACTATCCCTTTAACAAAAGACATACTTACCAAAAAAAACATGCTCACAATAACATGTACTGCATGTTTCCATACAACAGCCTATTAATGCTGCTGTCATGTTGAGCTAATCTGACAAAGCAACTGCTATTGAAATTGCAGGTGTGTCAGTTAGGAATAGTATTTAAACATCTGAAACCCTCACCTTACGAGAAGTAAATCTTGTTAATAATTTGAGTACTGATTGACAGATGATGTTAGAGGTGGGGCATAGCAAACTGAAGAAAATAATTGCTAAAATGTTTTAATTATGCAAAACATAGTATGTAGGTCAAAAAGTTAACAAATAGTTGATGTATACACTAATACATTCTAGTTGAATGCAACGTGCATTTGGATTTCAGGGAATCCTTAACAAAAGATTTCAACTCTATCATGTCTATAAATGTAAAACAATTATTTGTCTGACCTGAATCCATTGATTTGCGGCGTCGTACCGGCAGCCCAGGCTCCACCTTCTCCGCCAATAGCAACAACGTTCAACCGGCCCCGTCTAGCTCCGTGATCATCATCGTACTCGCTAGAGGCACTCAGACTCGAATCAGGGATGACATTGGTCTCAAGTCCAAGGGCAACGTCTCCCGAATACAGAACATGTATTTTAAGAATTGTTTGTTCTTGGGTTCGACTCGAGAGAGCTTAAAGGGGCCGTGCCAACCAATTGCATGTAGTATTATATTCATCTATATTAGTATACACATCAAATATTTGTAGACTGTTTGACCTAAATATGTTTTGTATATTTCAAATAATTGTGCAATATTTTAGTTTTCATGGTGCTAAGCCCCATCTCTTAAACAAATCCAGTGTAAAATGATATTGACTGGATGTGACATCATCATTCAATCACTATTAAGTGAAAAATTGACAGGGGAATGCACCTTCTTCCAAGCTGAGTGCCTGCTCACAATAGCACCACAAGCTTAATAAAACAACAACTCACACACTTAAATTGCAATGGCAGTTGCTTTATCGGAAAAGCTCATCCATCATTAGGACAAGAGAGGCAATGCTTTAGGTATTGTAAAGAAGCATGCAGTGCATGCTATTGTGACCATGTTCGGTTGGTACATTTTTCTTTGGTTTATCCCCGTGTCCATCAGAGGTTAATTTGCTAGTGATTCACAGCTGATGTCACAACCATTCAATAATAGATGTTTTACTCTGGAAAATGTTTTTATGAGTTGGGGCTTAGCAACATGACTGAATAAGTGAAAACATGTTTTAAAATATACAAACATATTTAGGTCAAACAGTTACAAAATTGGATGTTTACACTTATACAGAAGGCAATATGCATTTGGTTGGCACGGCCCCGTTAACCCTACTAAGGCCGGGGTGGGTACATTGTCACCACGTCCAAATCTCGGCCGGGAAATTCCCGATCGTCGCAGCTTCCCTTAATTGTCCCAACAATATTGGGAACAAAATAATATTTCCCCACCCCCCCCCCCCCCCCCCCTAAAACAAAATCGTTACGATAGGGTATGGAAACGTTATTACAGACTTCTCTTTTTTGCTCGCGGTTGATGACGCCATCCTGGCAGATGATCATTTTTAAGTCAAGTAGTATAAGAGAAGAGACTTTATTAACGAATAAAAAAAAAATTTGTAATTGCTAAAGATTGTATCGAAGTATCCACCACATGTCTGGTAAATTAGTTGTTGATGTTGCGGATATTATTTGTAATGTTCTTGTCTATTTTTGTAGCGAGCAAATAGGAAGAAAATAATGAATTAATATATTTATATTACATGTATGGTTTTACTTAGTAGATTGGCCTACGGTGATTTTCACGAGAAACATATATTATTGCATCTGTGACGTTATGGATTTGAGGATCGTTCCATTAATACTCTTTGATGATTCATGTTTGAAATAGTTCAAATTTGGGACAAGTTAAAGGTTTGAAATGTGTTATTAGTATGAAATAGCTATCTAAAATCATGATTCAAATTATCAAAGTAGTGCATTTCGCCAATAAAGTCTTCTTTTA
Source organism: Echinarachnius parma (assembly GCA_037951105.1). Lineage (NCBI taxonomy): Eukaryota > Metazoa > Echinodermata > Echinoidea > Clypeasteroida > Echinarachniidae > Echinarachnius > Echinarachnius parma. Next base: position 66,255 of record JBAMJV010001255.1, on the reverse strand, counting down.
ATATGCGTTTGTTCTCTTACGAGCTTTGTACTTATTTGTCAAATGGTACGCCATGCAGCTGTCTAGCTGCTATGTACCTTCTTTCAATTAACCAATATCAATTAAATTCAATTCAATATTTACAAGTTCTTGGGGTCAGAATTATTTGGTGGGGAAATGGAAGTTTCAGCCATCTTGCGGTAAAGAGGATGAAATGTAAAACATATGGAGTGAGAGAAAACATAATTATAAATTATACTATCTTACCGGTGCGAGCCAGGATCGTAGCAGGAAACGTGAAGAAGACAAGCAAAACAATCGCAGTTAAGCCTTATACCTCTCCATCATGTTTATTCGCCAAACTCCTCACAGCAATTGAAAAATCTGAAACATCGAATATAACTATTTCAATTAAAATTCGTTCATTTTGTCATTGATCACATGGGATAGTTAGAATGTGGCGAGGATATTAGGGGAAAAGGCCAATTGTTTGAGAAAACTTTGATTTCATTAAAAAAAAAGGCAAACTAGCCAATAAGGCGCCAGTCACACTGAAAACCGCTAAGATTTTGTTGTACACAATTTACGTGTAAGTGGGTACATTTCGAGAATGTTCGTGCAAGTGGAAGTGGGCATTGTAGATGTCAGAAGAGAAGTCAGAAAATTACCTGGTTATATCGCAGGTATATCGAACAACACCAAACTGTGAGCATCGACCACATTTAACTTTTTGAACGAAAGACAATGAGTTAGAAGATTGGGTGTGGAATAGAATATGAATTTCAAGCCACGATACATTTTTCTTCGCACGACACCTATTTCATCGTAAGACTGTCGTACAGCACCGGAAAAATGAGCAAGGAAAGCTTCAATTTGGTCTAGAGGGCGCTACACAAAATATTTTTGGTGAGATAATGAAAACTGAATGTCAAATTTGTAAGATCATACAATTTCAATGACAGAATAAACTTTATTTGATCAAAATCGGTTCAGAAATGGCTGAAATATCCATTCATAACCATTTGTATTAATTCTATAATTTTGAACCATCTGTAAAAATTATTTTGTATATGCTTTCTCTTTTCAAAAATTTACAAAAGAGGTTTTTAAAAAGTTGTTGATTATCTCTCTATCTACATCACATGCACAATATCTTATTTAAAATGGTTGAAAGCAATGATTTGTTAGAGAGCGCCCTCTTGGGTTTTAGCGGCTCTTTTTGAATGATAACAGGCTTTTTACTTAGTCGTTTGTAATGTTGTATTCCTTTCGAGCATGGTGGAGTTATAACTATTAGTTTGTAATGTAATGGTGCAGGTTTTGTTACTAAAATTCAATTTGACTAAAACTGTACTCTCTTTACCAAGACTCAACTATCCCTTTAAAATAAATACATTAACTAAGAAACTTAACTAGTAGGAATGCCAGTACGGTTCTACACTTAGTATAATTATGAACATCTTCCAGAAAGAAAAAAACTTTGTTTATAAGAAATTTAGTAACAAATCCATTAACAAAACAAAGTTAATTAGAATTACCAAAAAGAAAGCTTGATTCATCAAATATTTGAAGAAAACAAAAATAATGTTAATAATGTCGCCAATTTATTTTGGAAAAGTTCAGTTCATATGAAAATTCATGAATATTAATATGCCAATATTACCATAAGAAGCCTGGTGTAAACATTTCAATACCCTGTGTTGTTTAGTGTAGTTGTCTACAATGCAATACATATTAGCCTACTCCAACCAATAAAATACAATCACATACAACAATAACTTTACAAATTATTGTTGAGGAGCCCCCAAAGCATAGCTTGTAATCAGGTTACATTCCCGGCCGGGGGGGGGGGGGGGGGGGGGCACTCGAATTATTTTTTGACGGGGGTGTGCCGCACGGAACTCTGAAATGGGGGTCTGAAGAGCTGACTACAAGCACAAAATATAGGGTCTTTGGAGCTATAAAAACCCTGAAATGGGAGTTAAGGGGTCTAAGGAGCATACTAAAACTACAAAATAAATAGACTTGGACCAGTTTACGAAAACCCTCAAATGGTGGTCCAAGGAGCCGAACTAGAAGAAGAATAACGGGACTTGCCGCTACTCAAACATAGCCAAGTCTTTCCGGGGGTCTATGGAGCCGAACTAGAAGAAGAATAATGGACTTGGCGCTACTCAACTAACTAGCCAAGTCATTCCGGGGGTCTATGGAGCGGCAATTTTTGAAAATTGGGTATCTTTAGAGCTGCGATCGGGTGTGAAAAAGGGGTTCTTTTAAGCGGCACATACCCGTCTAACATTATACATGAGTGCCCCCCCCCCCCCCCGGGGTTACATTGTGAGTTAAAGGGAGCGTTGAGTATTGGTATTTTCCGAAGTCCCCCCCCCCCCCTCCCCCCCCCCCCAAAAAAAAAAAAAAAAAATTAATTCCAACAGATTTGGTTGGTTTCAGTTCCATGTGAAAGATCATCCAAAAAAACATGGGAAATGATAATAATTCCCAATCAAATGCTCTAATTGTTGTGCAATTTGCTTTCAAAATATTATATAAAAGTGTTTGACGTCCGGACATCACTTTTTAGAGAACGCTAGCGCGAGTCACTAGCGATCTAGGTCGTCCCGATAGAGAACTGAAACTAAATATGTTTGTGCACGCTAATTGTGCTTTAAACTATACATATGATACGGTACCTACCAGCAATTCACTCTCCAATATGTGATCCAACTATCGGGTGGATTAAGATTATGATTTGTCCCTCCATTCCGCAAAAAAGCAGTGATATATATGCGCCTCATGGACTTGTCTCCGTGTGTTAGCGAGACTCCGAAACGAAAGGTGAACAAACGGGGCTTGCAATTCATGTACATACTACACGTACTATTACCGCGCACTGCACTACAGTCCCGTATTAGGACCTAGAACGCTAGTTCTTCGCGCTGGCGTTAATTTGACACTTCGAGTTGTAACGGCTCTTTTTGAATGATAACAGGGGTTTTATTTTGTGGTTTGTAATTGTGTATACTTTTCAAGCGTGGTGAAGTAATAACTATTAGTTTGTACCGTAATCGTGCAGGTTTTGGTTACTAAAGTTAAGTTTGACCAATACTCAACACCGCTTTAAAGACTAAATATAAATGTATTTTATTCAACTGGGGATTTTGTTGTGCATAAAATATCCATATGAAATTTCCAAAATTATTTACTATAAACTTATACAACCGATACATTGTTATTTAAAACAATTTACTAGATACGTATTATCAACTCAAAATATATCACCGCGAGGTTATTAATCAAATTACCTAATGACACATGATCATTTGTTATATAAATCTGAGATAATCTCTAAGTTAGCAATTATTACTAAGCATTATCGCTCATTAAACATATGACATTAATTTTGATGGGAAGATTTTCAAGATATGATCATGTGAAAAATTAAAGTTTCTTTTTTAGCCCAGTGTATTTGTAATTATTGTGGGGCCCCGCAATAATTCGATAATTTTGAACTAGGTGTTGAAAAAAAAAGAAATTGTTTACACCTTTCAAACATTTACAAAAGAGTTGTTATAAGTTGCTGACGATCTCTTTTAACAAAACTTAACATGCTCAATTTTATATAAAAAATGGTTGAAACTAATGCGCTTTTGGAGAGCGCCATCTTGTGTTTTAATGGCTCTCTTTGAATGATAACAGTCTTTTTACTTGGTCGTTTGTTATTGTATACCTTTCGAGTATGATGGAGTTAGTTTGTGATGTTATGGTGCAGGTTTTGGTTACTATATTCAGTTTGACAACAACTCAACTATCCCTTAAATATCTCCATAATTAGGGAGACATTTAAAAAGATCAAAAGATATTTTGGATGAAAGTTCGCAAAGTTGATTGATCACTTTATTAAACTGTACACTCTTGATTATCACTGTCTTTTCAAAAATGATAATTATTCACTTTATGCACTGTAGTGCTACACTAACGATAACGCACAGTAATCAAACTCATATTTGTTTTTACTTTTCGACCAGATTTGATTAAAGGGATAGTTGAGTTCTGGTAAGGAGAGTACAGTTTTAGTGAAACTGAATTTTAGTAACCAAAACCTGCATCATTACATTACAAACTAATAGTTATAACTAGAAAGGAACACAAAATTACAAATGACGTAGTAAAGATCATGTTATCATTCAAAAAGAGCCGTTAAAACGTAAGAGGGCGCTCTCTAAACACTCATCGGTTTCAACCATTTTGAATAAAATATTGTGCATGTGATGCTTTGTTTAAATAGTGATTAGATAGAGAAATAACCAACAACTATTTAAATACCTATTTTGTAACTTTTTTGAAAAGAGGAAGCATTTTTTTGAATTTTTAACGGCTGGTTCAAAATTCTCTAATAAACCCGGGGCCCCGGGTTTATTACAAATTGTTATATGTATGGATATTTCAGCCGTTTCTGAACCGATTTTGATCAAACAAAGATGATTTTATTGTTTAAATATTATGCTCTTTCAAATTTTACACTCAGTTTTTCATTACCTCACAAACCAATTAAGTAGTCTAGCGCCCTCTCTACCAAAACTCAACTTTCCCTTTAAAGGTAAATAACTGTACTAGGAAAAGCCACACACAAAATTGAGCTATTATACAATGATATCCTACAATGTAAAATACTACATCATAACTGATATGTAACTATACAGATTTTGAAAAAAAACTGCTTTGAAATACCAGCTGCATGGCATGCGAGATGTCTGTGAATAAATGTGACAGGTACTCATCCGGGTGGAGACGGGTGACAGGCGGTACAATGTTGGCCCAATATCTGAGCATAAAAGTTTGAAAAGGCATGACTGATATGTCTGCTTCGGATCTGAACACAAAACCCCTATTTTAATGCTATTTCAACAACATTGATCATTTATTTTGGCAATACAGATGCTTATCGGTAATCTCCCGTCCTTATAATAGTGAGAATAAGAGTCCACGCACCACAGCGGTAAAATAATTACCTCCCTTTTGTGCCATTATTTTGTAGAAAATATCAAATTTTGATAAATTACAACATCCTTTGTTATGATCGTGTTTACTGCTCCATGGAGCAATATTTCCAACAGTTGGTTCCCACGCTCGAACGTGTCTGCTCTTCATCATTCAGCAAGACAATCCATCTACTTCGCTACCCTCTGCTCATGTGTGACTAATGGGGACCTGGTAGGATCGGGATTTCTGAAAACACCTGTATTCCTTTGCTATTAATTGGGCCCTGTATAGCTGCAATAATTCATCGATCCCCATGCAAAAAGTAGCAAGTGCACGTCTTGTTTGTTTGGTTGTATTTCCCAATAAAAATCCACATAAAAAAAACACACGCAGATTCAAATACACACACAAACGGATGATAAAATAAAAAAAAAACAATAAGCAATTATATTTCAGATAGAGGGCCCTGACAGAATAAACTTTATTTGATTAAGGTTCAGAAAGAGTTGAAATATCCATAAGTATAACCATTTGTAATTATTGTGGGGCCCCACAATAATTCGATAATTTGAAATAGATGTTGAAAACAAATGAAATGCTTACACTTTTAAACAATTACAAATTAAAGATGTTTTCAAAAAGTTGTTGATTATCTCTCTAGTCAATCATTATTTTAAAACATCACATGCTCTTTTTTTTAAATAAAAAAAACAGATTGAAACTTATGCCCGTTTAGAGAACGTCATCTTGTTTTTGAATGGCTCTTTCTGAATGATAACAGTCTTTTTACATAGTCGTTTGTTATGTTATACCTTTTCGAGTATGGTGGAGTTAAATAACTATTAATTTGTAATGTTATGGTTACTAATATTCAGTTTGGCACAAACTGTTCACTATTTACCCAAACTCAACTATCCTTTAAAATATCTTCATAATTAGGGAGACATTTGAAAAAAATCAAAACCTATTTAATTATTATATTGCCATAAGCCAAACAAGCAGTAAAAATAGAAGAGTGAAAGCTCCAGGTGATTTTGGATGAAATTTCGCAAAGTTGATTGATCACTTTATTAAACTGTACACTCTTGATCATCACTGTCTTTTGAACAATGTTAATTATTTATTTTATGCACTGTAGCGCTACACTCACGATAACGCCCAGTAATATAAGATTGACAAATATATCCTTCATACCTATAGAATACATCAACATAATATGGAACAGGATAGTAGGGAACACAAGGCGATAATCATGTCGTTATAATAGGGTCGTTAATTGAGGCGCAGGGTGAATGATTATATGATAAGAAAGATGTGATACAATATAGGGACTAATGATATGTATTTCTGTATTATCACGTCAGTACTTTGTAAACACTATTCGGGGATAAATATGCTGGCCCGTAACTGTCACATTTCTTCGCCAATATCTTTGTAGCTTCGCCATTATATTAAAGGTAATCCCCTGAAAAAAAAAGATCCGCAATTCAAATGTGAATGTTAATATCTCCTCTTGTTACTGTTATCCAACATCAATTTTGTATGATTGAAAAGCATGTTTATTCACCTCTATACACATGCTCTATTGTTAATAATTATTTAATCATGGAGCATGCATAAAACCTGAATATGGGGCTTAGTCGAAAGCGAAATGTTGCATAATGCATCATGTCTATATTTTTAACAGCGAAATCTCCTTTGGTGTTTAACGCTGCGGCGGTTATGCGTGAATGTCAATGATGTATTCTCCTTTTCGTGTACCAAAAAGGAACACTTTACTTTTAACTTAATCATAACAAATGGGAGCACAAATATAAAGGGAATACCAGATAACAGGCTTTCAATATATCATAATTTCATATAGGATAATAAAGTTACAAGAGCGACGTCAACGATCAAACTTTTATTGCGGAACTTGTTGAGGGTTTTAAATGTGGACGTCTACCGGGGCCGCTTGGATCCAAATTGTCCAAAGGTACCAGATATGCACTATGTCAGACGAATGTAATACAACTTTAAATATACAGCACACTAACTTACATTTGACTCTAGCCTAATCGTTACTAGCACTATCATTCAACGTGTTAAAGTAACGCTGGAAGGAGTGTTTGTATAAAGAACAGGTGATTGAGATGTCTTTAACGTCATGGGCATTTATTCGCATGGGACCCAATAAAGACAAGTCAGAGGGTGTTTCACCAAAGATTCTCAGTTAAACCTAACTGTAAGTTAGACCTAACAATTTATGGAGAGCCAGTATTTGTTTTAATGTTTTTTATGTTGGAACAGTTCTTTGGAAAAGTCATAAACTTTGACCAATCAGTTATTATTGTTATTATCAAGGAGACTTGAAATAATGTATATGTTTTCGTTGATGGAAGTCCCAAATACTTTACTTTTTTGTTTTAGTTTGAATTTGTTTTATTCCCAGGCTACAGAGGGCTTTCCATAATTGTTAGGTCCAATTTAAAGTTAGTTTCAACTAAGAATCCCCCTGTAACGGAATGGGCAATTCATGATATTTGTTTAGCGTCAACTATGTACAATTGTAATGTTGCCTATGTTAAAGCAAACCAAAACGCATACCACAAGGCAAACTGGGTAGTAAGACATATTTACACACATCCCAAATGTCCCTGAATCATCTCTTCCATTATTTCTTTTGAAGAGTGAGCATAGATTTTGTTTTGCTATCACAGGCTCCTTTGAGTGCGCCATGATTTTTGTTTGCCGCCGAAACGTGAGGTTTTGGGGACTGACATTGATTGGTCTAGCCAAATGGCATTTCAACTATTAGTTTAATCACATATCTTGATTAAAAATCGGAGCAAACATAAATACATTGCACGGCTTATATTTTAGCATTTAGAATCGAATTATTCATTATGTTTTATGTTTGTTTCTACTTCAAAAACATGTTAAACATGTTAGTACTTATGTTCTAGTCAGAACGAGGGTGTTCATACGACCTTTTAACTTGAAGGATATTAACGAGCGCGTACGCGCTCGCAATCCTTCCTTATTGTTACTATGCATATTGTTACTAAAAATATCATGGTATATAGATACTAATTATACCAGAAGTCGTGCATTTATTTCCGCCCTAACGAAGCATAATCTGGACCACGAGCATTTATTATTCTGATATGAATCACTGCAAAAGCTACTACATAGGCTTTAGCCAGGGAAACAATGCCATCTCGATACTACAGCCAATTGTTTAGGTGAAATAATGGGGTATATGAAAAACTTGCATTTTTTAACTGTAACAAATACAAAATGCGTGTATGCAGTTAATTCACTATACAAGCGTTTGTTTTGTACGACAAAGAGGAATGACACCCCTTTCCAAATCAAAGAAAAGGAATGTTTGGTACGTAGTTCGTTATCATCGCAGCTGTTTCGGGGGCATGCTAGAGAAATTCGGCACGAAGCATATAGTATAGTGAGCACGTCCATGCTCTTGCAAAACCATTGTCACCATGGCAACCTCTGACAATTCCGTTAAAAAGCAATGATATTAATTGGCTAAATAACCACATTTAGTCACATTTCCACACGTTCCCGTCTCGAATAGTCGTTTGTTAATATCTCCTCTGTGTGGAGATATATATGTTTTTGTAGTGGCCTGTGTTTCGACAAAGACGGCAATTTGGCACTTCTTTCAACATGATCATGAATGGAAATTTAGCTTTGAAGTCCAATATAATGTCACATCTTTGCTGGGAGTCTGCACAAAAATGTAAACATGGCAGTTTCCATGTTAGTACGGGACGCCGCAAAAACATTATTTGTGTCGTCTCTTTGTGAGATTGCTGTGGCCTCATCTGTGGGACATTTTTAGTAATCTATATATCAAATTAAAGCTCTCTGTGTCGCTAGTGAAGTAGCATAGCTGAAATTCTTTCATTTTGGTTTACTTTAATTTCGGAACAAAATCAAATACAAAGAAATACATGATATACATAAGTGACATTTCAAACGTTTGATCACAGTACAATTTTTATCTCCGAAAGTTACTGACTAAAGAATACCAATCCAGATGAACTTTTATAACAATAAAAACAAAATACGTATTCGCTTAAAAAATGCACATAATTCTTATACTTAAAGGGGTAGTACAGTTTTGGTAAGGCTGAACTTTAGTAACCAAACCTGGACAGTAACATTATAAACTAATAGTTATAACTCCACCATGCTCGAAAGGTATACAAAATTACAAACGACTAAGTAAAAAGCCCGTTATCATTCAAAAAGAGCCATTAAAACACAAAAGGGCGCTTTCTAAAAAGGCATTGGTTTCAACCATTTTACATACAAAATTATGCATGTGATGTTTTTTTTAAACAATGATTAAATAGAGAGATCATCAACAAGTATTTAAACAACGTTTTGAAAGATTTTGAAAAAGTGCACATTTATAATTTTTTTTTTTTTGTAAACCATCTAATTATTTGGGCCCCAAATAATTATAGGTTCAGATATATTTATTGATATTTTAGCCGTTTCTGGGTCGATTTTGACCAAATAAAGTTTATTCTGCCATTAAAATTGCTCTCTCAAATTCGACACTCAGTTTTTCATTACCTCACAAAATAATTGTGATGAGCAGCGCCCTCTCTACCAAAAATAAACTACCCCTTTAAGGTCAGTTGTGTTGTACTGGAGGCATGGCATGCATGGGGGAACGTTACCCCCAAATTTAGTGATATAATAAAATAAGAAAATATATCAAATGTGTCCCACATTTATACACTTCAAAAGAATACTACAACTTAGCTAGACCACTTAACCCCCATGCAGCCCAATCCCCGGCACACGTAACACATAATTCTCACGGTTTCCTTTGCAGTTGCAGGTTATTTAATCAACGCCATACATTTGCACTTTGTATTGCTATGTTTCAATGTCTGTTTACATTTCGGTCGTTAGCCTGAATGATGTAAAAGAAATGGTGATGGAAGAATAAAATGCGAACAATTCGGTATATATATCAGTTTCGAAATCAGGTATCATTTTATCCATTACGATTTTTTTCTCATTTTATTCCAAAGATGTTTACCATTTTCATAAGTCGGTTGATTTTGACACAACAGACGCGCTCAATCAAGTCAATTATTATTGTATTCCTGTTTTCCGAAAAATATCATTGGGACTCTTCCTCAGCACTCATTGAGCATTCACCTGCGTCACTACGTGATAGAAACACACAATGTGAACAGAACTTGGTTCATTGTCGTTCAAAAGGACCCAATCCTAAAAATAGTGGTCCTGGATTTTGTATAAAAGGGATCTACCTATTGACGTTTGTTGTTATGTGCAAAAACTGACGAAGGGTTGATAAGATGTTTATTTCTGTGATCTTATTATATGTAGACTGAGTGACGTGGCAAATGAACAGCGTATCTCCATTTCCAACCATACTACTGCCAATTATTGTAACTTATTTTGATTTACATTATATCCATAGTATATTTTTTATATATTGCATTGAACATGTATTATTTATTGGAAATTTAAAATATATAAATGAAATGAAATTCAAATTATTACGTTGCCGCCATTAACCCTAAAAAGGCAAGGGCTATTTGAGTTCTTTCTACGGCCGGGGGGGGCATTATAGCCCCCCTTAAGATCTCGGCCGCGAAGCGGCCGATCGCTGTGAAAATTTGCACGCATGATAAGTGAAGTGTATGGAATACAATGGAAATTTTAATTTTTTGAAAAATTCATAAATTTGCATATTTATGGTAATTTATGCAAATAAGGTCAACAAATTCATATTTTTACCCATAAATCATATATTCTTCATAATTAAACATTGGTTTTCAATACATATATTCTTTAGAGCATTTGGAATGATAATACAACAAAAAAAATTGGAAGAGCCAGGTTCTTCCTTATGTTTTCTATTGTTTTTATAATTTCTTATGTATTTCTTTTTTTTTTTTTACTTATGTATTTTATTTTTGTTGTTGTTTATTTTATTTCTAACTATAATTCAACTATTTTGAACCCTAAAACAAACATATAACATGTAAACAAGACCAAATAACCAATGATATACCTCTTTTTACGAAAACTGATATGTCCATATGTTTTGTACACAAATCACGAAATTGAGCGATTTTCGGGCTGACATGCATAGACAAAAGGTCACGTGACTTCGTAACGGTAGGTCCGATTTTCAATTTTTTTTTGTTTTAAAATATGTGCAAGACCCCAAAGAAAAAAGTCACCAAGCAGCGGCGCGTCATCTTACCACGTTTTGGACCAATAACAAAAATCGGGGAGGGGGGGGGGCCATTATGGCCCCCCGGCCTTATTATGGTTAAAAGGGATCAGCACGCAGAGAACCGCTGGTTGATAGTGAAGGAATAGTACAGTTTTGTTTTAGAGGGAGCTTAAAAGAATAATCAATTTATGAGGTAATGGAAGATTCAGTGTAATATGTGGAAGAGATCAAACAAACTTTATGTGATCAAAATCGGTTCAAATAGAGCTGAAATACCAATAGATATATCCGATTGGAATAAAGGTGGGTCCCACATTTATTCAACAATTTTAAAAAGAATCATATTATGCCTCCACTTTTTCAAAACTATAACAAACAGGTTTTAAATAGTTTCTTAAGATCTCTAGAATATGTATCTAAACAAAATCACATATTCACATTTGTTTTTTATACAAAACAGTTGAACAAGTTTTTTTTATAGAGCGCCCTCTTGAGTAGTAATGACAGTTTTTTAAATGATAACATCATTTAACTTAGCCGTGTGTAAGTTGTTCTACCTTTCGGGTATGTTCTAATTATAAATTATAGTTTGTAAAGATATAGTGCAATTTTTAGTTGCTAAAATTCAGTTTCACCAAAACTGTACTATCCCTTTACATACACTTTGCGAAGGGTTTTGTAATTCATTAACAATACCATTAACCACCAACACCATCACGGCCTTTGGTTCCGTAAGCTCCAAACGTTTGTGAGTGCGAAATGATAAACAAGCGTACGTTTGGAAATACGCTTACGTCCTTGTCAATAGACTATTGTACTTCTGCAGACCTATAAACACTTTAGTATGGTGATGAGTTTTCAAATTGTCTAGAAACCTATTTGTCTGAAAATGTTGGTGGAAAGGACTACTATAAAAAAAGAAAATACTGTTACCTTTCGTTAAAAAGATAATTATGTTTGGGTGTTGGTTCCCTTTATAGTCAAATAGCAGTACACGTATTGTGAAACGCTCCACACACAACAATTCAAATGTACGCTTTTATCACCAACCATGTGAAATAATATGTTTTTACTCAATTGTAAAAATTGTTCCAAGAAACCGCATTTTAACTGAGATATCTGCAATTTAGACCATACTCCTAGAGCTCAATCGATATCGCCGATGGCTGTAATGGATAAGAAGTCCATCCGCACATTGTATGCAAAGCACACGCAGACCACGCCTAGCCACGCGCATGGAACTTACCTCTATATTTCTGCATCACATTTCACCACATTAACTTTCTTTCAAACTATTTCAACCATGATGATCAATTTATTAAGCCAAAAGATTTGATTTATCATAATTGATAAATTACAGTTACTAAATATCAATGTTTTAAAATGCTATACACATAACAATGATTTAAGCTGGAATCTGAATTCTATATGATGAATATCTTTACTAGCGTGTATAAAACGGAATAAAAAGAAAATGCAGTAACATATATCAAACCAATTTTTCTCGATTGTAAAGTGCATTTGGCCCGAATGTTGTTGTTTTCAAAACTCCCGGGGTGCTGCAGATAGGCATTTGTTTTGTATCTGTTTATCATGGTATAAGTTACGCGTATATGACCAACAAACATAGATCATGTTATTATACGTGAAGCTATAGCAGTCTTAATACCAAAAATGATCAATGCGTTTCCTAACGCAATAATAACATCATTTAAATGCGTAAGAACCACATTTTGCTACCAGAGTAAAAAAAACTTCTAATACTGGTACGAACTACTACAATGTATAAAGTAGCACAACATTGAGTGATATTTTTTTGTTTACATACATTGATCAATTTTATCATTTACTGACAAGCCAAGATATGTCTTCCATAAAATGATTTAACTATAGGCCTAAGGAGATGTCGCACAAGACATCATGTAAGAATACAATATAATATTTCAAAGATACATACTGTTGTATATCCGCAAAGTAGGTCTTAAACAACTTATGTTGGTTCCAGCAGCGGCTAACACACAATTGTAGAGTTATAGCAGGCAGGAAATGTCCTCCCACCTCTGATCACAGCAAGCATAGTTCTGGCTAATATGCGGAACAGAATACATTTTCAGCGATTGAATACGCGCTTGCTATCAAAAGCAACATTTATGATCGATACGCTGATACAGGCGTAGGCGTATACGAGGCGGGGTGCTGTTCAAGGGGCTGCAGCCCCTCGAGAGCTTTTAAAAACGTCGGTATTTGGACGAACAAAAGTCATTTCAAAGTTGTTCAAAAACGTGTCATATTGGATCTAACTCGGGGAGTACTATATTATATTCGGGCAAATCAATATGTTGTTGCTATTTTTAGGACATCTAGGAGGAAAGAACAATTTTGATTGTAACTTTAATGGGCCACGTTTCAGAAAGAGATGCACTCGATCGTAAAGTTGCAATTACTAGCAAGTCAGATCATGTGACTGCATGAATGCGCAAATCTGATTGGTTGAAACGCGCATATTTTTTTGACTTGCAATTTAGCTGCACTCTTTCCGCTACTGGGTCTTTGTCAGATAAAACCATATGGGTGAAACACAGAAATACGTTCAAGAGACCTCGGCATCTTCTCTGGCTAAACCTACGCTCATACGCCCATGATTACCACATAGGCTAAGTATATTTATGCACGTAATCGCTATTTATAGGCTAGAAAAGGGTTGATAAGCGCACGTAGGAGACATGTGATAATCCCAATCTTTTCAACAACGATATTCATTTTACTCACTGGAGTGCGTCACTAAACGAAGACGCAAAGTGATCAAATGCATACTAGCTGTTTTTGTTTGCACCCACACTCACATACAAGGGAGTTTCAAAGTCCAAACACAGCGACGGTAAACAAAAACGTACTATTGGAATGTATTATTAACATGATTATTTGGTATTTATATGAAATATAACTTTTAGTTGTTGTTATTATAGTGCTCCTCGCTGGCCTTCTTTCTGCCCAGGGGCCGATTAATTGAAAAGATATTAAAGTAGAATTTCATTGAAAATCACAAACTAAGAGAATAATGCATCACTAGAGAGATAGGGGCTAACAGATGAAAATAAATACTTTTGTATACGAGAATAAAAAACAAGCGCTCTTTGTACTAAAAAAGCGCAAATGTTTTGATGACGTCATGAAGATAACGAATCTACACAACCATTAGTGCACTCATATTGCCTGCTAAACATGTATTCTTGCCACGAAAGCGCATTTATTTAATTGCATTTTGTAAATAGGTATACCTCGACTTATACACAATAATCATTCACTCGGAGACATTTACGGAAAGAAAGATAAGTTCAATGAAGTAAGTCACACACTGTCCTACTTTATACTTGAAAGACCCGCCGAAGTCTGGGCACGATTATATTTGCTCATTGTTCAACAGCTGTATTCTGATGCGGGTGTCGCTGAACTTGGAGTACTGCGTGTGATACTTATGGGCGAAGTGATAAGTTAAAATAACTTTATTTAGCATGCCTTACGGGAAAATTCTGTGTCAAAAGACAGCAAAGTGCTTTTTAGAGTGAGGCAGATTGAACAGAGCATTTAAAAAAAGGCACTATAAAATGTGTTCGTTATCTATCGGACATCCTCTGCTAATGATAACTCGCACACTTCATGACGTCACAGTCATGACAGTATTTCAGCTGGTTTCGGCGGGAATTTTGATGCCATAATGGGCTTACGAATGTACCACTATTTCATTGATGATAACTCCTTAATAACAATGTTTTGAAACACTTACCGTACTTGTAATATTCGTGTTATGAATTATGTATGAAATATGGACGTATGAGCTGAATTTAAATTCAAAATTAGTGAAATTATACCCTTGGATCCAAATTGTCCAAGGTACCAGGACATGCACTTCGTCAGACGAATGTAATACAACTTCAAATGTACAGCACACTAGCATAAATTTTACTCTAGCCTAATCGTTACTATATCGCTGGAAGGAGTGTTTGTATGAAGAACAGGTGATTGAGATGTCTTTACGTCATGGTCGTTTATTCGCATGGGACCCAATAAAGACAAGTCAGGGGGTGTTTCACAAAGATTCTAAGTTAAACTTAACTGTAAGTTGGACCTAACAATTATGGAGAGCCATTAATTATTTTTTTTAATGGAAAAGGCATAACGTTTGACCAATCAGTTATATTTGTTATTATTAAGGAGACTTGAAATAATGTACTGTATAATATGTTTTGTTGGTGGAAGTCCCGAATACTTTCCTTTTTTTTTTTTAGTTTTGAATTTGTTTTATTTCCAGGCTACAGATGGCTTTCCATAGTTGTTAGGTCCAATTTAAAGTTAATTTCAACTTAGAATCCCCCTGTAACGGAATGGGCAATTCATTATATTTGTTTACAGTCAACTATGTACAATTGTAATGTTGTCAATGTTAAAGCAAACCAAAACGCATACCACAAGGCAAACTGGGTAGTGAGACCTATTTACACACATCCCAAATGTCCCTGAATCGTCCCTTCCATTATTTCTTTTGAAGAGTGACCATAGATTTTGTTTTGCTATCACAGGCTCCTTTGAGTGCGCCATGATTTTTGTTTGCCGCCGAAACGTGAGGTTTTGGGGACTGACATTGATTGGTCTAGCCAAATGGCATTTCAACTATTAGTTTAATCACATATCTTGATTAAAAATCGGAGCAAACATAAATACATTGCACGGCTTATATTTTAGCATTTAGAATCGAATTATTCATTATGTTTTATGTTTGTTTCTACTTCAAAAACATGTTAAACATGTTAGTACTTATGTTATAGTCAGAACGAGGGTATTCATTCGACCTTTTAACTTGAAGGATATTAACGAGCGCGTACGCGCTCGCAATCCTTCCTTATTGTTACTATGCATATTGTTACTAAAAATATCATGGTATATAGATACTAATTATACCAGAAGTCGTGCATTTATTTCCGCCCTCACGAACCATAATCTGGACCACGAGCATTTATTATTATGATATGAATCACTGCAAAAGCAACTACATAGGCTTTAGCCAGGGAAACAATGCCATCTCGATACTACAGCCAATTGTTTAATAGGTGAAATAGTGGGGTATATGAAAAACTTGCATTTTTAACTGGAACAAATACAAAATGCGTGTATGCAGTTAATTCACTATACAAGCGTTTGTTTTGTACGACAAAGAGGAATGACACCCCTTTCCAAATCAAAGAAAAGGAATGTTTGGTACGTAGTTCGTTATCATCGCAGCTGTTTCGGGGGCATGCTAGAGAAATTCGGCACGAATCATATAGTAGTGAGCACGTCCATGCTCTTGCAAAACCATTGTCACCATGGCAACCTCTGACAATTCCGTTAAAAAGCAATGATATTAATTGGCTAAATAACCACATTTAGTCACATTTCCACACGTTCCCGTCTCGAATAGTCGTTTGTTAATATCTCCTCTGTGTGGACATATATATGTTTTGTAGTGGCCTGTGTTTCGACAAAGACAACAATTTGGCTCTCCTTTCAACATGATCATGAATGGAAATTTAGCTTTGAAGTCCAAAATAACGTCACGTCTTTGCTGGGGGTCTGCACAAAAATGTAAACATGTCAGTCTCCATGTTAGTACGGGACGCCGCAAAACAATTATTTGTGTCGTCTCTTTGCGAGATTGATGTGGCCTCATTTGTGGTACATTTTTAGTAATTCATATATCAAATTAAAGCGCTCTGTGTCGCTAATGAAGTAGTATAGATGAAATGCTATCATTTTGGTTCACTTTAATTTCGGAAAAAAATCAATTACAAAGAAATACATGATATGCATAAGTGACATTTTAAACGTTTGATCACAATACAATGTTTACCTCCGAAAGTTACTGACTATAAAGCCCTCTGCAGACAGAGCCGACTCGACCCGATCCGACTGGTTTCAATCGGGCTAGAGTTGGGCCCGGTCGCTCGGATCCGATTCATCGTGTTGAATCGGCCCCAACTGGCATCCGACTGTCTCTCGACGGGCAAAATGTGTGTCGCGAGGCACTGAAAACTGAGCCGATCCAAATGAAAACCAGTTGAATCGGGTCGAGTCGGCTCTGTCTGCAATCCAGATGAACTTTCATAATAATACAAACAAAATACGTATTCGCTTAAAAAATGCACATAATTCTTATACTCAAGGTCAGTTGCGTTGCACTGGGGGAACGTTACATCCAAATTTAGTAACAACGATACAAAAATAGTGATATAATAAAATAAGAAAATATACCAAATGTGTCCCACATGTATACACTTCAAAAGAATACTACAACTTAGCTAGACCACTTTAACCCCATGCAGCCCAATCCCCGGCACGCGTAACACATTATAATTCTCACGGTTTCCTTTGCAGTTGCAGGTCTATTAATCAACGCCATACATTTGCACTTTGTATTGCTATTTTTCAATGTCTGTTTACATTTCGGTCGTTAGCCTGAATGATGTAAAAGAAATGGTGATGGAAGAATAAAATGGGAACAATTCGGTATATATATCAGTTTCGAAATCAGGTATCATTTTATCCAATACGATTTTTTTTCTCATTTTATTCCAAAGATGTTTACCATTTTCATAAGTCGGTTGATTTTGACACAACAGACGCGCTCAATCAAGTCAATAATTATTGTATTCCTGTTTTCCGAAAAATATCATTGGGACTCTTCCTCAGCACTCATTGAGCATTCACCTGCGTCACTACGTGATAGAAACACACAATGTGAACAGAACTTGGTTCATTGTCGTTCAAAAGGACCCAATCCTAAAAATAGTGGTCCTGGATTTTGTATAAAAGGGATCTACCTATTGACGTTTGTTGTTATGTGCAAAAACTGACGAAGGGTTGATAAGATGTTTATTTCTGTGATCTTATACGAAGAGCTTAATTCCAAAAGGGGCTATATCCACTTTCCATTAAAAAAAATGAGTTAACGATATCAGCGCATTAATAAGCTACGTAGTTATCTAGAAATCTGAATTTTAGTACGAATTATGAGATCAAAATCAAAATATGGAACGTTCAATTTTCATATTCCTATAAGCACGTGTACAAAGTTGGACAAAGAAAGCTGACTTTCTCCGAAATTTAAAAAGTGGATATAGCGCCTTTTGGAAATAAGCTCTTCATATGTAAACTGAGTGACATGGCAAATGAACAGCGTATCTCCATTTCCAACCATACTACTACCAATTATTGTAACTGATTTTGATTTACATTATATCCATAGTATATTTTGTATATATTGCATTGAACATTTATTATTTGTTGGAAATTAAAAATATATAAATGAAATGAAATTCAAATAATAACGTTGCCGCCATTAAAGGGGATCACCCCGCAAAGAACCGCTGGTTGATAGTAAAGGAATAGTACAGTTTTGGTTTAGAGGGAGCTTCAAAAGATAATACATTTATGAGGCAATGGAGAATTCAGTGTAATATAAGGAAGAGATAAAACAAACTTTATGTGATCAAAATCGGTTCAGAAAGAGCTGAAATACCAAAAGATATTTCCGATTGGAGTAAAGGTGGGTCCCACATTTATTCAACAATTTTAAAAAGAATATTATATTATATTATGTCTCCACTTTTTCAAAACTATAACAAACAGGTTTTAAATAGTTCGTTAAGATCTCTAGAATAATTATCTAAACAAAATCACATATTCACATTTGTTTTTTATAAAAAACGGTTGAACAAGTTTTGTTTATAGAGCGCCCTCTTGAGTAGTAATGACAGTTTTTGAAATGATAACGTCATTTAACTTAGCCGTGTGTAAGTTGTTCTACCTTTTGGGTATGTTCTAATTATAACTAATAGTTTGTAATGATATGGTGCAAGTTTGGTTGCTAAAATTCAGTTTGACCAAAACTGTACTATCCCTTTACATACACTATGCGAAGGGTTTTGTAATTCATAAACAATACAATTAACCACCAACACTTATGGAACCTACAAGGCCTTTGGTTCCGTAAGCTCCAAACGTTTGCGAGTGCGTCAATGCTAAACAAGCGTACGTTTGGAAATACGCGTGCGTCCTTGTCAATAGACTATTGTACTTCTGCAGACCTATGAACACTATGGTGATGAGTTTTCAAATTGTCTAATTGTCTGGAAACCTATTTGTCTGAAATTGTTGGTGGAAAGGACTACTATAAAAAAAAAAGAAAATACTGTTACCTTTCGTTTAAAAGATCACTATGTTTGGGTGTTGGTTCCCTTTAAAGTCAAATAGCAGTACACGTATTGTGAAACGCCCCCCACACAACAATTCAAATGTACGCTTTTATCACCAACCATGTGCGATAATATATTTGTACTCAATTGTAAAAATTGTTACAGGAATCCGGATTTTAACTGAGATATTTGCAATTTAGACCATACACCTAGATGCTCAATCGATATCGCCGATGGCTGTAATGGATAAGAAGTTCATCCGCACATTGTATGCAAAGCACACGCAGACCACGCCTAGCCACGCGCATGGAACTGCATCACATTTCACCACATTAACTTTCTTTCAAACTATTTCAACCATGATGATCAATTTATTAAGCCAAAAGATTTGATTTATCATAATTGATAAATTACAGTTACTAAATATCAATGTTTTAAAATGCTATACACATATCAATGATTTAAGCTGGAATCTGAATTATATATGATGAATATCTTTACTAGCGTGTATAAAACGGAATAAAAAGAAAATGCAGTAACATATATCAAACCAATTTTTCTCGATTGTAAAGTGCATTTGGCCCGAATGTTGTTGTTTTCAAAACTCCCGGGGTGCTGCAGATAGGCATTTGTTTTGTATCTGTTTATCATGGTATAAGTTACGCGTATATGACCAACAAACATAGATCGTGTTATTATACGTGAAGCTATAGCAGTCTTAATACCAAAAATGATCAATGCGTTTCCTAACGCAATAATAACATCATTTAAATGCGTAAGAACCACATTTTGCTACCAGAGTAAAAAAAACTTCTAATACTGGTACGAACTACTACAATGTATAAATTAGCACAACATTGAGTGATATTTTTTTGTTTACATACATTGATCAATTTTATCATTTACTGACAAGCCAAGATATGTCTTCCATAAAATGATTTAACTATAGGCCTAAGGAGATGTCGTACAAGAATACAATATAATATTTCAAAGATACATACTGTTGTATATCCGCAAAGTAGGTCTTAAACAACTTATGTTGGTTCCAGCAGCGGCTAACACACAATTGTAGAGTTATAGCAGGCAGGAAATGTCCTCCCACCTCTGATCACAGCAAGCATAGTTCTGGCTAATATGCGGAACAAAATACATTTTCAGCGATTGAATACGCGCTTGCTATCAAAAGCAACATTTATGATCGATACGCTGATACAGGCGTAGGCGTATACGAGGCGGGGTGCTGTTCAAGGGGCTGCAGCCCCTCGAGAGCTTTTAAAAACGTCGGTATTTGGACGAACAAAAGTCATTTCAAAGTTGTTCAAAAACGTGTCATATTGGATCTAACTCGGGGAGTACTATATTATATTCGGGCAAATCAATATGTTGTTGCTATTTTTAGGACATCTAGGAGGAAAGAACAATTTTGATTTTAACTTTAATGGGCCACGTTTCAGAAAGAGATGCACTCGATCGTAAAGTTGCAATTACTAGCAAGTCAGATCATGTGACTGCATGAATGCGCAAATCTGATTGGTTGAAACGCGCATATTTTTTGACTTGCAATTTAGCTGCACTCTTTCCGCTACTGGGTCTTTGTCAGATAAAACCATATGGGTGAAACACAGGAATACGTTCAAGAGACCTCGGCATCTCCTCTGGCTAAACCTACGCTCATACGCCCATGATTACCACATAGGCTAAGTATATTTATGCACGTAATCGCTATTTATAGGCTAGAAAAGGGTTGATAAGCGCACGTAGGAGACATGTGATAATCCCAATCTTTTCAACAACGATATTCATTTTACTCACTGGAGTGCGTCACTAAACGAAGAAGCAAAGTGATCAAATGCATACTAGCTGTTTTGTTTGCACCCACACTCACATACAAGGGAGTTTCAAAGTCCAAACACAGCGACGGTAAACAAAAACGTACTATTGGAATGTATTATTAACATGATTATTTGGTATTTATATGAAATATTACTTTTAGTTGTTGTTATTATAGTGCTCCTCGCTGGCCTTCTTTCTGCCCAGGGGCCGATTAATTGACAAGATATTAAAGTAGAATTTCATTGAAAATCACAAACTATGAGAATAATGCATCACTAGAGAGATAGGGGCTAACATATGAAAATAAATACTTTTGTATACGAGAATAAAAAAACAAGCGCTCTTTGTACTAAAAAAACGCAAATGTTTTGATGACGTCATGAAGTGTGCAAGTTATCATTAGCAGACGATGTCTGATAACGAATCTACACAACCATAAGTGCACTCATATTGCCTGCTTAACATGTATTCTTGCCACGAAAGCGCATTTATTTCATTGCATTTTGTAAATAAGGTTTACCTCGACTTATACACAATAATCATTCACTCGGAGACATTTACGGAAAGAAAGATAAATTCAATGAAGTAAGTCACACACCGTCCTACTTTATACTTGAAAGACCCGCCGAAGTCTGGGCACGATATTGGCTCATTGTTCAACAGCTGTATTCTGATGCGGGTGTCGCTGAATTTAGAGTACTGCGTGTGATACTTATGGGCGAAGTGATAAGTTAAAATAACTTTATTTAGCATGCCTTACGGGAAAATTGTGTGTCAAAAGACAGCAAAGTGCTTTTTTAGAGTGAGGCAGAGGAGCAAATAATGATAACCATTCTCCTTAATAAACAAGGATGATAGAACAGAGCATTCTAAAAAAGGGCACTATAAAATGTGTTCATTATCTATCGGACATCGTCTGCTAATGATAACTCGCACACTTCATGACGTCACAGTATTTCAGCTGGTTTCGGCGGGAATTTTGATGCCATAATGGGCTTACGACTTACTACTATTTCATTGATGATAACTCCTTAGTAACAATGTTTTGAAACACTTACTTAGTAATATTCGTGTTATGGATTATGTATGAAATATGGACATATGAGCTGAATTTAAATTCAAAATCAGTGAAATTATACTTTAAGTATGTGTTTGTGTCTGTTCTGCAATTATCATATGACTGTGTTCGAGTTAGTCACGAGTAATGCGTACATATCATCTAATCATCTATAAAAAAAACATAACAATGTACAACTAAAGAAGCATAGGCACTTTGGAATACATGTACATTGTAATGTTGGCATGTACGGTGTATTCAACGTTATGGAATAAACATGTACTTTTTCCTGTTTATACGTTTGTGTTTGTCGTAAATAATTATTGATGGCTATTTTGGCAAGGGTCTGAAATAGCAAGTCATGTTTGTGCAAAAGCATTAAAAGGAACCACTACCCCAAAACGATACTCTTATAGATAACATACATGTATAATAGTTTTAGTAGTCGATTTCAACAAAAAGTTAAGAAAAAAATGTTTCCAGGCAAATTATATAATTAAAAAAACTCATCACCATACTAAAGTACCATTGTTAGGGTGTTCATGGGTCTGCAGAAGAAGAATATATAGTCTAGGACGTACGGGTCTTATGTGTTTATATTGTCTCCAAACGTACGCGTGTATAGATTATAGAAAAACAGTTATATATATAACTATATAATTATAAATACACAGCAGGGGCGGATCTAGCTTTTTGCTAAGGGGGGGGGGGTTAACCCGAGCCGCGAAGCGGCGAAAACCGAGCCGCGTAGCGGCGAGTGGGGGGAGAGTCCGAGAGGGGGGTGTCCCCCCTCTCGGCGATTTTTGTTTGCTATTTTGAACCCCCGTAAGTGATTTTTTTTTTCCCTTTTGTTCACTTTGTTCACTGATACATTTTCACTTGGCAGCCCAAGGGTGGGGGGTTTAAACCCCCTAACCCCCCCCCCCCCCCCTGGATCCGCCACTGCACAGCTTATCAAACCTTTTGCCAGTTTGTGCACATATCAACAAAGTTATCAGATCCCTTGAATGAAACGTGAAGATTGAACGTTGGGATTCGTGGGAAATAGAACATGAGACCTCCCGATTGCTAAACCAATGCTCTAACCAATAAGCCACAATAACCTATTGATGGTGGTTTAACAGAAATGTGGAGTTCCTTGGTTCGATTCCCGGCGGTTTTTTTTGTTCATATACTACAGTACAATAACCGATAATGTGGGATATAAATCAAACTTAAATATTGACATAAAAGCGCTATAAAAGACAACCTCATATGCCAACTAATGCCATGGTTCACAGTAGCTTAATATTCCAGATTTTCCTCAGATAGTTGGTGTCTTAAATGCCACATTGAAATAAACATTGACCCATAAATAATAACAGTATTAACTTTATCCCGTTACGTATTACAATGTGAAATTCACGTACAGCTGATAATGGTTGATAATGTAGCATAACAAATTTCTATCGACGTTGGAGTTGTAACAATTTGAACGGTCATCTGTTATACATTTCAAAATAGCATTGTGGATACTACACCATCATTTCATCATCTCACACCAATTCTGTTTTTGATGCAACATCATATTTGAAAATCACTTCATTGATAATAGCATCAACAACGGATACATTAATGGAATATATACACCCTTTGACGTAAATGTTGATATCATAAGTCTGACACAAACCCAAGGGATAGGAAATCACCTGAGGGATATGGGATGTAACAAATAATAAGAACAAATAAATATATTTTAAAGGCAAATCATAGCTCTGGTCAAACTTAATCTAAGTAACTAAAACTTGTAAGCAATCATTAAAATGTCAGAGTAATAATTGAATGATGCTTGAATTGTAAATAAAAATAAACATATCAAGTTACAGGGATTTTTTCATCACAAAATACAGCCGTTAATAGAATAGTGTGCCATCCAGGCATTTGAATGTGATGTTTGGTTAAAATGATTATTCAATAGAGAGATCATCAACAACACTTCTAATGCAACTTCGGTACCGATATTTTCAAGGATGTGTAGGCTTTAGTATTGTTTGAATAATAATTGAATAAATGTGGAACACACATCTATTCCAAATGGATATATTCATAGATTTTGCAGCTGTCTCCGAATCGATTTTGATCAAATAAAGTTTATTCTGTCTTTTGAAGGATGGTACAGTTTTTGTCAAACTGAATTTTAGTTACCAAAAACTGCTCCATAACATTACAAATTAATAGCTATAACTCCACTATTCTCGTAAGGTATACAACATTACAAACGACTTAGTAAAAAAAAAGGGGGCCTGTTATCATTCAAAGAGAGCCGTTAAAACAAAACAGGGCACTCTCTTTAAAAACGCATAGGTTTCAACTTTGTTTGATAATAAATTGAACATATGATGTTTTGTTAACCTAATGATTACATAGCGAGATCATTAACAACTATATATTCAATCATCGAATAAATGTATAATTCTACATAATGTATTTATTGATATTACGCTTTTTTCAACGACGAAGCAAGTTTATTTCGTCATTACAAATGCATGCAGCTCTTTTAAATTTGACCCTCAGCTTTTCGAATATTTATTAAGGCACCCTCTACACTAAAGCTCAACTACGCATTAGCCACCCTGACTATAATGAGTTTTTCGTTTTCAATTCTAAAAATTTAAAGAAGATTTTCCTTTGTATCACAAAGTGTAATGATCATGTAGTATTTAATACTTATACAAATAACAATAACAATAATATTACTGATAATAATATTAGTATTACAATAGAGATAAAATATTGATAATATTATTATTACTAGATGGATACAAGAAGCGTTATACATAGACCGTGATTTGTTTGTTGATGTCGTTAGAGATTAGAAGATTTTCTTCTGTAGCAGTAAATAGATATAATAATCCATATTGGCAAAATAATGTGAATAGTTTGTTGTAATATTCGAGCTTAAGGCAGATTCTCCTTCTGTTGCAAGCCAATATGGCAAAGATAATATTGTTGTATCATTATAGCTTGAGGATAATTATCTTTCTGTAGCATTAAATGGATATAAGCGACGTGGCTGGGTTGCCAACACATCGATACCCGAACAAATAACATGAACCTACTCACAAATAAGATATTGAGACTGACTGACTTTTTGTTAACGCTTTATCGGAACGATAGTTTTATTGATCCTCGGCGATCTACAATAGCTTCGATAATCATGACAATGTGCGCAAAATGAATATACATGCGCATGCGCAATACTAAAGTAAGATCGTAATACAAAAAGTTCGAAGTTTACCAAGGCATGTATTTTGAACAATTGTACATGGTAATAATAGTTAGGTTTGTTATATTCTGCACACCAGTGCATTCAAACTGCTGTTATAGCTTGTAGACACAACATTACAAAAATAGCTTGTATGTTCATAGAAATTTAAGCCGAGACGTACCAAGTTTTACAAACGATTATCGTTAGACAACTGTTTTTTACGTTGGCAATAACATCAACATGCATCCTTGCTGTCGGATTCTGCTCATTGCAGGCCCGTAGCCAAAGGGGCTATTCAGAAAGGTCCACTTTTTGTCGGTCTTGGGCCCACTTTTACTCGTCTTAGGTCCACTTTTTACCGGTCTTGAGTCCATTTTTAATTTGTCTCGACTATCTAAACCGATGGTCTCAGCCCCCCCCCCCCCCCCCCCCCAACGTTTACGCAACCTTACGTGGTCTTGGCCTCGGTCTCAAAATTGTTGGCGACGGACACAGACTAGAAGGGCAATTAAACTAGAAATCGAATTGTTTGTCGTGCTTTGAATTATTTATCACTGGTAACTTATTGGTTATACGTGTTGTTAATGTCATGTCTCTCATGTTTATGACCGGCGTCTGTTAGAAAATTTATAATTAAAACGCTATATTTATGTAGTTAAAGAACGACCTCATAATATGTCAACCCCTTGTATTACATTATTGTGCGTGCTCAACCCCTGAAATATGATCTTCACCTTGATCTAGCAACTTTGTTGACATTTGCCACAAATTTAGAAGGTTTGATAATGTGTAATTCTGTGATCTGATATTTAATGGTAAAACAATTCGAGTTCATTGTAAATAAATGTCATATGTAGTAGTAAGCAAACATGCAAAGTGATATTTGACTTGTAATACAGTTGACATTATCCTGTGGATGATTCAAAATCTGAACACTTATATCGTAAATATGTTTCTAACGAGAGGGAAATATGGAAAACCGAAACATGTGTCATTCTAATATAAACTAATGACAACAAAGTATGAAAGAACCACTAAAGATCTAAGCGAGTTTGGTGAATTTTGGCAATGTCACTTGATCCCTTTAAAATCATGCTTTACCTTTACAACACTCTTCATGCATGATCGTTGTTATTACAAGAATGGGAGGCCCAATCGATTCCCAGGCAATTACGAATATGCCTAGAATTGTGTAACAAATTATGTATTTTACCTGTAACTAGCACGCGAAGATACCTGCACCTTCAGGACACAAAGCGCTATGATAACGATTACAACCCATATGGTTCTCCGAGGGTTAGCTGCTACTTCCGGGTTTGTCATGATCAGATCTCAGTTGAGTCCTGGTAATATCTGTAATCAGCCTGGATATTTTCATTTTGCATTTTACATTCTACATCAATATGTCATACAAAACGGGGTGGGAAATATGCACATTGAAACGCAGTATGGCTTGGAAGAAAGGGCATGTGGCAAGCAAATTATATATGAATACCTGTGAACCAACTGAAAGATCTAAGACGTCCAAAGACAATTTCACAAGTTTCGAGCCTTATATTAAACTAACAAACATTTGCAATTATTTAAGCACATTTTCCCATTTGCTCATGTTCGTTTTGTCTTCTTCTTCTTCTTCTTCTTCTTCTTCTTCTTCTTCTTCTTCTTCTTCTTCTTCTTCTTCTTCTTCTTCTTCTTCTTCTCTTCCAAGATACAATATACAAACAAAAAATAAACATGAATCATACAGGTAGTTTCAAAAACATTTGAACTTAATTCTACAATTATACATAAATATCTAGACATGTCTAAAAAATAACAAAAGTGACGTAAAACATAATAATAGATTAAAGAATATCAATTATTAATATACAGCAATCTATATACACCAGATTTGTATACATTTCTTGTAGGGTTTATTCATAATATTAAATTACAAATTTAAAAATACAATAACAATATAATAGCAATATCAAATGCATTACACTTTTTAGACTATAAAGCAAGGTTATTGAATAAATATTGCTTTAATTCTTGTTGAAAATTATTCAAGGAATTATAAGTTTTTAATTTCAATTGGTAAACTATTCCAGAGGGATAAAGAAGAGTGATGTTGGACTCTGTTAAGAATGGCCCATATGGAGACTTCAAAAGAAGAGCCATGAGAAGAGAGGTGTGATGGTGATAAGGACCTGCTCCTGAGCAGAATCACCAGAAGAAGAAGAAAGTAGATTAAAATAAAGAATGTTTATATTGTTCTGTGCGAGCCTTAGGAATCGTAAAGTTCAATTTTGCCGCGTGTCAAGTATGAAATGAACGAGTGTCAGAAACAAAAACAAACGAATCAGTAAAAATTAGAGGAAAGGCGATTAATGCATTTGTACATAAAACACATTAAAAAATATGTCGCACAATCATTAAACACTTCACTTGGTAATCACTTCAGTTTACTAAACATTTTCTTCGACGGGGTATGATTAATTACAACACAACATCATCGTTGCGGCTCTTTTGTGTAATTTAATAATACGTTATGTTTGATGAATAGAATGAAGCTCCCATATTTCACAACAAATATCAATTTGAGATTGGACCAACCATAAATATAATAATTTAATTGTATCTTTTTTAACATAAGGCTTTATTCTCCTTAACATGATTAGACTATAAAATACCTTTTTACATACATAATCAATATGTTCTGACCAATTTAAATGTTCATTATTAATTACTCCGAGACATCTAATGCTTTTACATGGTTCAATAATTTTCCCCTCAAATTTAATTTGCATATTTTCATTATAAGACATGTCAATTAAAGTGATAACTGTAAAGTGTCAGATATTGCACAAAATGACATTTGAGACTTCAATCCTATATCAATATCATCGTAAAATACAATTGAAAGATTTGTGAAAGTTTGAAAGAAAACGAACACTGTTTACCTAGTGAAAAAAACGAATATTGAGTTCATATTTTATCACCGAATACTGATGGTCTGCCATACATTTGTCGCAGTAATGAATGATCCGTTTGAGATATTCGCACCCGTGTATGTAACACGTAGTACAGAATTCATGGAATTTGCACTCGCTCGGCTCAAAGTTCAATCTCCGGAATGTTCCCACGCATGCTGCAATGCGGACGCGTTTAGCTACAACAATTGTACTTTTTTCAATTGCGTTGATTAACGCTTTAGAAATAATGATTTTCAATGATAATTATCTTCATAGTAAAGGGACATTTGAAAAAATCAAACCCTATTTGATTCTTTTCTTACCATAAGCTAAACAACACGGTAGAAGAGAAACGAGGAAGCTCCAAGTGATTTTCGTGGATTTGGACACTTTACAGGTATGACTTTAACCTTTGTGGAGTGCCAATGAACATTATTATTTTTTTTTTACATTTAATTTCAATTTATTAGCGTAGAGCCATAACTTAACATTGTTCATATCTTTTTGTAATTTATTTTGAATATAAATGACGGATGAACTACTACAATGAAGGGTTGTATCATCAGCGTACATGTTTATACTACAATGTCTCAAAGCCATCACTAAATCGTCAATTTAATTTTTTTTTTAATAAAAGAGGTCCTAGTATGGACCATTGTGGTACCCCGAGGGATAGAGACCTTTCTTCTGATAGAGAGTCACGAATTATTACACTTTGACTCCTGTTATTTAAGTAAGAGCTAAAACAATGTTTAACAGTGTCGGAACAGCCTATCTTACGTAACTTAACAAGTAGGACTTCCGTATCGACAGTGTCAAAAGCGCGTTTTAAATCAATAGAAACATATAACCTATTATATGTCCACTATCAATGAATTTTAACCAACTATCAGTCAAAGAGCCAAGTTCTGCTGAAGGACTGTGGCAAAAGACCTAGCCGGGTGCCAAAACGAAACCACCGTCTACTCTATTTACTTTGTGCTGAAACCAATTGAAAATACTCAGGACTGCTATAAACATCGCCAAGTTTACATGACAATTACACAATTTTCATGCGATATTGGTATTATGATAGAATATTAAGCATGACGTCATGCTTGGAAAGTTGATGGGGATTGCAACCCCCGAAACTTAAGATAATTGTTTTTACAAATACATACTTATACATTTGGGGGAAACAAAAGTAGTATTTCTGTAAAATAACACATTTTTCGGATAGATACTCGGATGTGTATACTTTTATTCCAAAATCAATAAGGAACGAATAACCCAGTCTCCACCCTTTCCTATTTCGCGCCAATACGCCCATAGATACCGTTAAAATCAAATCTAAAGACAAATTAAGGTGTTCTCTATTCTATACCAAAAGAGCAAGCCTTGTTCAGTCAATTGTTCCGCGATACTCGAGGCTCCCGAGTCCTGATCATCATAAAGAGGCAATACATTTTGTTTGCAAAATGTTAAAATGCCCGTGTGGATAATAGCCGGCCTGAGCTCTAGTGGCAATTACTGCATTGCAAGAACCAATAAATATATATATATATACATACAATCAAATAATTATGCAAATTACAGGATGAACCAATTAAACATCATACAATTTCTATCCTTATGCTTCCTCGGTGACACGTGTTTTTTTCTTATTCTTTAAAAGTCGGGTTCGTCAGTTTAGATTATGTTAAACCTCTGGTCAAACAAAACAACCTCAAATTTGGCAGTTAAACACGTTCAAGATTGGGTTATATTGGTATATCGATATAACCATTGCATTCCAGATTATAAGTGTACAATGTATTTACAAACTTCATTCATGTATGTTTAATATACAACCACTCAACTCTTTTTACCTATTCAGGATTGGTCCTGAAATACATGTTATAGCAAAATCAATCAGTCCTGAACGGATTAAATACAAAGTTTATGTTTGTTATGAAAAATCTGATTCAAGTCGTAATAGCATGGTTCATTTGCTAACATGATATTACTTTGTACATAAGTAAATAGTGTTGATTGATAATGAACACACATAATTATTTTATGACATTCATTGATATAGTAAGTACGCAAAATAAAACATTATTATGTATATACATGCATTCTAAAAAACCAAGATTTGTATTTACATTTACAATTCTGTGTACATGCTTTATGTACTGCATACGATAGAGATATGACATGGATTACAACCAGCATGAATGATAAGAAACATGGTAAACATCAAGCAAAAGTGAACACAACTGCATTTAAAACAAGCAAGACATGCTGGATAAACATATATCAATACAATAATACTTTCACAATGTTTTTCTCTACAGATTCTATGTAATGCAACTACATGTTGACTTATATTTATCTGTATTAGTGTGTACATACAATATTTGTTATCATTTAAGCTAAATATGTTAACAATTATTGTGTTCATCTTGCTAATCCCTAACTCTTAACAAAAATCCCCAGAGTGATATTCTGCTTGTAACCTCATCTGTCAATTACAATTAAATTACTTGTAAGATGATTAACACTTTCATTATTAATTTTTAATCGATTATAAGCATTTACGGAATGTTTCCAAAAAAGCTTCATGATTTTTGAGGATATCACTTGAGCTGCGAAAACGAAAGACATTCAGTGATGTGCGAAACTGGTTGTTGATATTAACACTCCTGGACGATTCACCAGTTCTTTAGTACATTATACCATGCGCATAAAAGATATATTTCAATAATAATGAAGCACACATAT
>JBAMJV010001255.1:0-30000 GCA_037951105.1 Echinarachnius parma | reverse complement strand
CTAGTAGTAGTAGTTCTAGTTCTATACTACTACTGCTACTGTTACTACTACTACTACTACTACTACTACTACTACTACTACTACTACTACTACTACTACTACTACTACTTCTACTACTTCTAGTACTACTACTATTCTTGATGCTACTACTACTACTACAACTACTATTAATGATTATTTTATTACTGCGACTACGACTACAATTACAACTGCTGCTACTTATATTTCGATAATTGGTAAAGAAAATAATCAAACAAGCTCTTGAAATGTTGTAATGATTAATACATACACGGATACTGATAACCCGTCTCCATTATGTGTTTGCATCGGAAAATTATTGCTGGTGGAGGACACGCTTAGTGCATTTACAAATTGTAGTCACCCTTGTATTAACATCAATGCATGGGGATGAGATACATGCCTCCTCCCCCTCTCCCACCCCCTCCTCTCCCTCCCTCCCGTATCGACGCCATTTAAATGGCACAGCTACTCACTGCACATGTCTATAATGCAGCGTGTATGATACTGATTGAGATTTCTCATGTCCAAGTGCAGGATATTCAATCTTATCCCATACAAATTCAGTCAAATTGCATTGCCATGCGTAGTTAAAGTAGGTCAATATCTGTTACATGGTTCATTTCCCCCAACTCTCTTTTCAGGTTCGATGCATGTTGCATATATACCACCTTTTTACTGGCCCAATTCAAAACGCACGACAGTAGCATTATTTCATTAACAAGTGAATTCGAAATGCAGTCTTTGAGATTATACTCAAGCACTCACCGGTTGTGAAATGTGCACCGTGAAAGCGCCATTTGGCACATCGAGACCCCTCAGATGTGAGAGCAGTTTGCCATTGTACTTGACGCCGCATCCCCAGATCCTGTATTCAAACATAGAGAGGAACACCGACTAATTGATTATCGAAAATATTGCATTTGTTTATTCGATATTAAGAGAAACAAATTATTTGTTTTAAGATTCTAAAGAAAAAATATTAGTTCATTCACCTGGCCTTCGCATTTAATTGCTGTTTTTTGCTTCTGAAAAGGAATTAGTGTTGTATACTATGAAGACTTGTACATATAATAATGTCATTTGTAAGTTATTTTTGACAGGATTAGATAGATTTATTAGATATATCGGTATTTAAATTGAACACATTAAATAAAGAAGACTGTAGTCCGAGGACTAAAGTGTCTTGCGTGCAACATATATATAAATGAATAAATACATTACAGCGCAATACAAATATTACTTAACATCAAAATACAACAAAATAATATATATTTATAAATGTATTTGGCAAGATAAACACTAACATGGTAGCCTAAAAATGTGATTATTATAATAAATATGCAGCATATCCTCATTTAATTTTAATTTTGATATAACAATAATAAAGAACCTATTTAGGAATTCCTCGTCGACTTACTTATATTTAATTAAATACTAACTAAATATCAAATTAAACAAAGTGTAAATTTATACAGTTCATATATCTGTACAAATAACCCAAATTAGCAGCACAAATGTAAAAGATTATGTAAACAACATAAAGCAAGTTCAATTTATCATTCCCACTATCTCCATCTGACGCTATAAATCACTATTTCTTAGTCTTCGCCTAATATGATTACAGTTTGCGTAAATATAGTGGCTGGATCATAAAGAATCACAAACAGCACAACGATAGATGCAAACAACTTTGTGAAGGAACTATCGAAAACAAATTAAATTGTTCGCATGCGGGCTAGCTTGTTAGTTTTATGGTAACACATTCATTTCGGAGGCTACTCCTCAAGCCTGTCTGAATGGAAATAACACTCTTAGATAGTGTTTTGCACCGAACCCTATGCAAACTAACAAGATATTTTTAATCATTTTCGGGGGCTAAATCCGTCAGGTATTTGTTTTACTGGGTCACTTATAGAACTGACTATATGTACATCTATAGAAACATAACAGTGTTGGCGATCTTATAAACAATTAATATCTATAAATTGATCAACAAGAAGTCAATAAATCATAATAAGGGAAAGACACAAGAAAACAAAGATATAACAGAAATATAATCAAAGAAAAGTAATTTTACATACTGCAGCGATAGTGTAATCAAACAAATGAATGCAAATTAAAACAGAAAACTCAACATAAATAAATTAATACAGAAAGTATAGGAATATGCAGTAAATACACTACATTAGAGACAGAGTAAGCACGCATCTACTCACGCGATTTTCATCATGGTGTTAAGTGTCCTGCAAGAATCAATCACATGGACAAGACCCCCATCATCTAGCTTCAACCAATCCAGCTCGATCTCCTGAAGCCTGGTAGCCCTTCCTTGGATAGCCTCACATAGTCTTGCCATACTCACTTCTGATACCGAGAGTTCACCTAATAAAGCATCACCACGCAGCGTAATGTGCGTCATCTCTCCTCCTCCACCACGCATGAGAACGTCCGCTATCTCGTTGATGTCTTTCTCAGCGAAAGAAAGCGTGGCGTGCATCGTAGTCAACCCAGAAAGCGAATCCACCACGCCGCTGATGCTCTTGCGGTTGGAATACACGACGAGGTTCTTGACGGTCGGGAGAGATGGCGGATTGAGAGGGAGGAGGAGGGATGAGCTGTAGATGCCAAGGATCGTGAGGTTGGTAAAGTCCTGAAGACAGGACCACAGCCTCAGTGACAGTTGTTCGTCTAGTTCGGTCGTTCTGATTCTAATATGATGGATCTATTATGCATGGACGGGAAAATGAGGGGAGCATTAATTATCTCATTTCATTATATTGAATTAGTCGAAATCTACAGACAGGAAAGATGAGAAGAATGACAAAAAAATTCCGGAAAAAAAAACTTAGTAGAAGTCCCGATCCCAGTCACGATACCGATATTCCCGATAACGATACCGGTAGTAACCATTTTGTCATGATCATATGGTGCATACATTGAAGATGAATACCATTCATGTGATATGAGAATAGTCACAAATATCATGGCTCGAAAATGCATGGACGAGAAAATGAAATGAGGGGAGAAGGAAATTATTGAGTTTATTTTGTTTTATATTAGCTTTAAAGGGATAGTTGAGTATTGGTCAAACTTAAAGGGTGACTAAATTAAAAAATAAAAACGCTTTGGTTGATCTATGATAATGAATACATCACATATCTGTTGACTATTTCATGTACATTTCTGTCATATTTTTTATATTATTTTTTCTATTATTTTTATTCTACCTGCTAAGATCCACCCCTAAAAAAACCCTACACAATTGACTTCTCTGACATCACAATACCATTCAATGTTCTCACCCACTGAGTACTGTATTTCATTGAAACCTTCTTTTCATGGTGGGTGGGTATTGTATAAAGCTTACAATACTATTGTAAACAGCTTAAAACTGGTGGTCAGTTGACATACCAATGTCTTTTGTTCATCTAGCTGACTGATGGAATGGTATTGTGAGGTCAGAGAAGTCAAGACAATAGCTTCTGGCAGGGTTTTTCAGGGGTGAAGCTGAGCAGGTAGAAAAAATAAATAGAAAAATTAATATAAAAAATATAACAAAAAAGTACATCAAATAGTCAACAGATATGTGATATATTCATTATCATAGATCAACCAAAGCGTTTTTTATTTTTAATTTAGTAACCCTTTAACTTTAGTAACCAAAGCCTGCACCATTACGGTACAGAACTATAGTTATAACGACTTAGTAAAACCCCTTTTTTTTTTTTCAAAGATATTTATTTTCTCCATTGCTTTTTACAAACAATAACAAAATAACAATCAATAACAAAATCAGTACATAAAATAATTTGCATGTTTACATAATTGTATATAATATGATCTTACATTCACATCTAAATAGTACAAATTAACGTTTACTATTTACATCAAATAAAGCATGAAACATGCATGCATGAAGAAAGCATACATAAAAAGGGGGAAAATAGGAGAGAACAAAACATTCCCCCCCCCAAAAAAAACAAAACAAAACAAAACAAAACAAAAAACACCTATACAAGCACTTACATACACACATACACACGCGTGCACAGACACCCACACACACATCCACAGAAAACATGCCTACATCTTGTGAGAATCTCGACCAATTATCAGCCATGTTTATTTCATTGCTTCTGTTCGCCTTCCCTATTTTGTTCTGCACGAAGCTATTTTAAATTGTCCCACTTTCTAAAATGATATGTTAGGGTACCTCGGTCTCCAGCTAATATCTTCTCCTCCTTTCTATTTTCTGATAATCTTTTCTTAATCTCCAAAGGAGTTGGTGGTTTATTTTTATTTCTACTGTCTATAAATATCATATATTTTATCAAAATTATTATATGATTTAATAACTGTTCCTTCCCTATGTTTAACTCAATTATCCCTACATGGATACCTTTCCAATTTATATTTGTAATCTCTACTAAATTAAATAGATTCCCACACTCTTCCCAAATTGGTTTTACTTTCTCACAAAGACAAACTAAATGCTCGTAAGTTTCTTCATATTTACCACAAAAAGAACATAAATTACTATTCACCATTTTAAATGTATATAAATGTAATTTAGTATATATAATATTATAAAGCATTTTAAATTGAAATTCTCGAAGCTTACTATTCAAAGTGCATTTTCTAAGTCTTACGAATATTGATTGTATATCTTTCCCATTAATATTATAAATCTGCTCTAAATTTCGTTCTGCATATGATTTTTCTACTCTCTTATTTAATACAAATGCATATATAATTTTTGAAGTAATTTGATGTAACAAATCTAACCCTTTCAAAAATTAAAAAGTCCATATCTAATTCCCTATCTATATTTGAGTGAGTATTTTTATTTAAAAATTGTTTCCATGAAGGGGGAATGCCAAGAAAAATACGCTGTATTTTTGTGATTTCTAAAGTATTTAAACCCTTTCTTTGAAATTCCTCATTTGCTTTTATATTGCCTTCCTCATCAATAATATGATGCAACTTATAAACATTTTTTTTTAATAGTTGTTCATCAAAAGGAACATGACCATCGATATAAACAAATCTATTATTATAAATAATCTCATTCCTTTTAGATGTATCTTTTTTTAACAAAAACGTTTTCGTGGCCATCCAAACGTCCAACATATCTCTATAAAATACCGGTAATACTAATTCAGATATACCTATGATTGCATTATTATAAAATATCAAACTTCCTCCAGCATCTTTAGTTAAATAATTAAAATACTGTTTCCATCCCATTTTTGCATCCCCCGTTAAGAGTCGCTTTACCCACATAATCCTTTGCACTAAAATAAATAAATGAAAGTCTGTTAGTCTAAGTCCACCTATACAATAATCCAAGAACATAACACTTCGTTTAATTTTATCTTTTCCATTACACAAAAAGTCAAAAACCAATTTGTCCAAATCTTGAAATACCCAATTCGGTACTGGTGTCAGCGCCGATACATAAATCAATTTTGACAAAATAAACGTTTTTATCAATTGGATTTTCCCCATTAAAGTTAAATCTCTTTGTTTCCACCAAGACAACAAATTTTTTATTCTACTCAAAATTTCCTTATAATTTGTCCTTTCCTGAACTTCAACATCCAAAGAAAAGTATATACCCAAAATCGTGACTATTTGTACTATTTTACCAAATGGAAGAGCAATATTTTTATTTTGAGAAGGGCCTAACAATAATATAAAAGTTTTTTCTTTATTCATTTTTAATCCAGAATTTCTAGCAAAACTTTCAAACAGTTTTTCTACCCTTTTAAGTGAGTTTGAGTCCCGAATAAAGTGAGTCATATCGTCTGCATAAAGAATTTGTTTTACTTGTACATTATTAAAAGTAAATCCTTGAATTTCAGGGTCTTATATATTGAACGAGCTAAAATTTCAATACAAAGTATCAATAAATATGGGGACAGGGGTCCCCCTATCTAACACCTCTCTTAATATCAAAGTATCCAGTAGATGCGCCCCCATTAAAAACACAACTTTGAGCATTATTATATATAGTCTCCACCCATCTGCAAAATGACGGTCCAAAACCAAATGTAATTAAAACCTTCTGCAAAAAATGTGAAACTGAATCAAAAGCCTTTTCAAAATCAATTATCATCATATATCCAGGTATTTTATTAACTGATGTATGCTGAATTATATCATCTATCATTCTTATCGCTTCACCTATATTTCGACCTTTTAAATATCCCACCCGGTCTACAGAAATTAATTCATTTAAAACTTTTTTAATCCTTATAGAAAGCACTTTAGTTAAAATTTTGTAGTCAACATTCAATAGAGATATTGGTCTATAATTTTTTATAAATAAGGGATCTTTTCCTTCTTTATAAATCAAACTTATAACTGCCTGCTTTTGTGATGAGGAAAGTTCCTTCTTTTCAAAAGCTGAATTTACAGAATCTACAACTAAATTTCCTATTAATGGCCAAAACAGAATATAAAATTCGACACTTAACCCATCATTTCCCGGGGATTTATTAGATGCCATTTCTTTTATGGCTGCAACACATTCTCCGTTTGTTATTTTGCCTTCACATAATGCACACAACTCTGTTATCATTCAAAAGGAGCCGTTACAACTCAAGAGGGCGCTCTCTAAACAAATAATTGGTTTTAGTCATTTTTCATAAAAAAGTGTGTATTTAATATTTTGTTAAAATAATGATTCAATAGAGATATCATCAACAACTTCTTAAAAACCTATTCAGATTTTTTTTTCAAAGTAGTCCTCAAGCATTTTTAATTTTTTTCTCTAAAAAGTCAAAATATCTTCTGTTGAAGAATTTTTGAATAAAAATATCTTTAAGGATATTTCAGCCGTTTCTGAACCGATTTGGTTCAAATAAAGTTTATTCTGTCATTAAAATTGTATGTTCTTTCAAATTTGACAGTCAGTTTTTCATTATCTCACAAACTTGTCATTGTAATGCAGATATTAGGGGCTTTTCGCAAATGCTACGGAAGTACCCTTACTCTGGCTACCGTCGCGAACTATTTACAGTTTCGCAGTGAAGAATACAGGAACGTCTCCTTGCTCGAGCGCGCTGATAGGCCGACCCATTTAAGTAGTATACTTCAATGGGCTGACCACGCCGCTCCGTACTCGCTCTACACCCAACGCTAATTCAGCCGACAACCGTCGTATATTTCCACGGTTAGTAGTCCATGAGCCGAGGCCAGAAGAAATGAATTTTAATAAATGTATGTTTCCAATGATTACAACACTATTAATGAAATGGAAAAATTCTTCCTGACAGTCTGACATAAGTTGTAAGTAAATATTCATATAATTGTGTTGCCTAGCAACATAATTTTACCTAGCAACCCATTTAAAGGGGTAGTTTAGTTTTGGTAGAGAGGGCGCTGCACATCACAATTTTTTTGTGAGATAATGAAAAACTGAGTGTCGAATTTGAGAGAACATGCAATTTTAATGGCAGAATAAACTTGATTTGGTCAAAATCGACCCAGAAACGGCTGAAATATCAATAAATATATCCGATCTTATAATTATTTGGGGCCCAAATAATTAGATGATTTTTTGAAAAAAATAAAAAAATGCTTGCACTTTTTCAAAAAATGTCAAAAGCGTTTCTTAAATAGTTATTGATGATCTCTCTATTTAATCATTATATCAATAAAACATCACATGCATAATTTTGTATGAAAAATGGTTGAAACCAATGCCTTTTTAAAAAGCGCCATCTTGTGTTTAAATGGCTCTTTTTGAATGATAACGGGCTTTTTACTTAGTCGTTTGTAATTTTGTATACCTTTCGAGCATGGTAGAGTTATAACTATTAGTTTATAATGTTACTGTGCAGGTTTTGGCTACTAAAGTTCAGCCTTACCAAAACTAAACTACCCCTTTAACCCTGCATAAACGGTTGCTGATTGTTTCTTAAAGTGATTATATTTGTAAACTGAATACAACAATCTCTGAACCATTTATTTCATTTTAGTACGATTCAAGAAAAATAAGCATTCCAACAATATTTTATGGTATAGGTGTTTGTTAATCAAACCACAATTACATGAAAATGCCCTTTTGCTGTACAATTATGTACAATTAGAGTAAATCCAGTTGATTAAGACAATATATTTTGTAAAGGTTTGCAAATATGTATGTTTAGTTTTGAAAATACAAATAGGCAAGACATAACATTAGTAACCTAGATGGTGCAAAGCAAATGACATATATATGATTATCCATGAAGACAATAGTGTTGCCTAGCAACCACTTTTACCTAGCAACCACTTATATGACCTATATTTAGCAGTCTTTGTACCCTTCCTTAGAAATGTTCTGCTCTATAGGCCTGTATTACTTTGAGTACTCGGTTAACATTGGTAACACACAATTGAAATACTTAAGATTATCCATGGATACCGTCATGTTGCATAGCAACACTATTTTACCTAGCAACCACACATCTGACAAATATTTAGAGGGTTATTTTAACTTTCCTGGGCACATTTTTTATATGAATAGGCCTACATTAGTATAAATTATTGATTAGACTTGATGCAGCACATAAATAATACTTAAATTATCCACGGAAATCAGTGTATTGCCTAGCGACCACATTTTATTTGGCAACCACACATCTGACTTATATTCCACAGTTAATCTCATCGTCTTTCTTGGGACTTGTTTGCGTTGTACATTGTTTGTTTGTTTGTTTGTTTGTTCTATATTATACATTACTTTACATACCGCAATTGCTAAGCTTGCAAATTTATACACTTTTGAACTTTCTTTTCTTATATTAATGAGAGTGTCCATGGAAACTATTTAATAGTATTACATAAGAACACACAAATGGTTAATACTAAAAACAGGTCATGAATTCATTGTGACCTCCTTTTACAAATGGACTGTTCTGGTGTATTTTGAGCCTACAATTTTCATAATTATATTTGTTAACGAGAACAGCTATCTCACCATGTTTATTATCATCATAAAGCTCTATTCGAATTATATTTATCTGTTAAGTTAAAAACATTCATAAAGCATTGAATATACAATCTCCTATAGAGGTTAACAAAGATAAGATGTGGGAATCGGGGATTCCATTAAAGTCAAGAAGGGAAAAGCCACTCAATGCGAATTCATATGATATATTATATCTCTGTAAAAACGTGTGTGTTTTTACACATTTTGTAACAAATAATATTTTATAAGCTTAATGCATATACTATATGTAGTAAGATATGAAGGAATGTCATGTCATCGGATAAATTGAGACAATAGATCTCCCATATCAATGTAATTTCTTAACAAACCGAAGCCTATACAATTATGGATCTAATTCATAAGATACAGTTGATCACAGAGAACACCTATGGCTAAGGTCAAGTCGATAATATCTAGTAACTGTATGTTGGCGTTGGTTTGCCAGCACAAAATGTTACTGTATACATGAACATGTACATGCTGTAGAGAAATACATTGTGTTCATAAGTACAGATGAGGGAACCTTCTGAAGGCATTCTACACAATCCATGGTGATTCCATCTAAAGGATAACTACATTCTCAAGGCAATATCAGATTTCAAATATCAAATCACCTGGCTAAGGTCAAGTCACCTATGGCTAAGGTGACCTATTGCCTATTGACCTTAGGCAATATCAAATCACCTGGTATACGGGTTGCATGGTGGTAATGGCACAGAGGTAAAACAATCCCACAATGGTCAATGGGTCATCAGTGGCAAACATTTTGTAATGAATACAAGCCTCCGCTCCACCACTGGATGCATGACATCAACAAAGACCAGTAACATCTATCTGCTCTCAAATATTTCATCCCCTGTAATTGGAAGTGTTGCTAGTAAAAAGGAACATGTCGTTCGTCCATCGTTTTCGATGATGACTCCAACATATCTTATACATGTACATTTAATTTAAAGGCAGGGTACGATAAGTGTGGCTTCGTGTGGCTTATCAAGCCATAGGGGTTTATCAAACCGATTCGAGCACGAAAACTCCTGCGACATGTCGGACAGACGACGTGAAGACGTGTGAAGACAAATCAGGTGAAAATTTGTCAGGTCTGACTTTTCGGATTTCACGTTTTTGTTTGGCCTCAGGGGCAGTTTCGGACTGAGTACGACAACCTGCTTAGATTAGCGTACGAGATGTCCTCCGTAGCATTTGCGAAAAGCCCCTAATGTTAATAATTGACGCGTTTTGAACAACGTCCATAACACTGCACAAACCAAACAATCATTGCTACGGTTATCTCAACAACAACAAAATACACATTCTTTTGATATACAATACATTGCAACAAGTGATAAGTTCTTAGAGCGACAACATAATTATGTAAAAAAGTCCCGCACGATGAAGAGCACACTATAACATTATCATTTCTTGTAATAGGCCTTTATATGGAGGATTTTTTCTTTCCAATTTGACTCCTTAAAATGAAAGATAATATTATTCACTGACTCACCTCCAGCTTTGATTGCAGTGGGAGTGTTTCGAGTCCAATAAGAGTAATGACATCGGCTTTGTAGAGGTGAAGTTCATGATGTTCACTGAAGTGTGGATGCAGGATCTCAGCCAGTTCGTCAGGGATGGTCACTTTGTCATCTAATTCGCCTAAGAAGACTAAGAGGAGGCGGTCTTTATGTCGATCACCATCATCTTCAATTGTACTCTTAAATTGGATGGAATAAATATGCTGCATGATGGGAAGCAAGGATTGCACAGAAGTACCGACAGCAAATCGCAGTACGTATTCTAGTTCAAGTACCCTGTCGCCATCTCTCAACGTTTGAAGTACCTGGTTCTGCTCTTCTCGATTTAAAGTACTGAAGAAAATCCCAGCACAGTATTCTTGGGTAAGTTTATGAAAGAATTCTATGGTGGTTTTCATATTGCCCGACTCTTCGGTGAATTCGTCTTTACCTAATAATCCTAACTCAATAGCTAATAGCATTTGCTCATTACATTTCTCAAAGTCGCTTCCCGTGAAAACTAGCTTCTGCGAATCACTTAGCAGAGATTTCAATGCGATTTTACCTATTGCATTCACTGTATTATTCTTCTTTTCTAACATGCTAGCTTTTTCTCCTCTTGTTGGAGAGCTTTTGGCGAGAGCATGGTGAACTAAGTAGTTAATCAGACTGTTCATTATTTGTGTTAGTGTGGTTGCATCTCGAATAAAGTTCGTTTTCGCCAACGAACATAGGACCATGCAAAAGAATGGGATGCTCATCAGGAATTCGATGCCATACTGTGCTATGTGTTTGATTAACTCTTGTCCCTGGGTTTCGTCTGGGAAAAGTCGAAAAACATAGTCTTGAGCATCTTCATCGGCATACCCCTCGATCTCAAAAACGGCGAAGTTCTCAGAAATCGTAGTGTCGCAAAATTCTTCTTTGCGATTAGGGCGACTGGTGACGAGGACTCGAGATTTAGCCCACCGCTCAGCCCGTATCAGTTGAATAACATTAGAGTCACTGGACGTGCTGGACAAAATGTTCCCGTTGAACTCATCATATCCATCTAGGATAATGACACACCTGTCTTCATTTTCAACAATCATTTGTTCGATTTCTGCCGGTTTGACATCGGGCAATTTTGCAAGAAGTTGTGATTTGATGGCTTCACCTAGTGACGAATTGCATGCCATATTCCGGAACTTTACAACAAACAAAAGAGTTACGTCAAGAAGAGGAGAATCGGGAATCCCCTTGGCCCAATCATGTGCAAGTTTGTCTGATGCCGTGGTTTTTCCCATACCTGCCCGTCCAACAAGGATCATACGAGATGGAAATATGCCGTTGACCTTTGTTGTGAAAATACCGTTAATCGAGTCTTCTACTGGTTTCTGCCTTGATTTAAGTCCTCGCCGCCCTTTGTCTGTTTTGAGGAGCCTTATTCTAGTGTGCAGGTCTGCAAAGTCGGTGCAAGCATCCTTGTCCCATGGTTTCAGCTGAAGCTTCTTCTTATTGTACTGCTCGATGAGGATTTCCCTACAGTTGTCAACGGTGAGAGTCTGCTTGGGTCGTTTTGCTGATGTTGGTGCGCCATCTGGTATATAAGGTGCATGAAATAAATGGATACAAAAACAATACCACGCAATAACAACAATGTGACAAAGTTCCATACATTCAGTTTCGCTTGAAATAGTGTATATCAACTTTAGGGCCAAATATGTTTAATTGCGACGGGAAGAACTTTTCGCAAATTAACAAATTACATGTCATAATATTGTACTAGTGACAATACAGGACAGTTAGGTTAAACATTATTCTTTTATTGGCTTTTTGAAAGAAAAACAAAACAAGACCAAAGCACATTATTTTGATAAGAAAATGAGATACATAATACAGTATTAAAACAAAATCAAACATTACAAAAGCAGGATCTGTTTGTTCTATTTGTAAATAATGTACATGTGATATGTATGAGAAATACATGAAATATTCATAGGATTCTGTTCACTTCACTTGACACGAATGCAAATTTAGCGACGATTGGTCATTTCAAGGCTTAGATCTGAAGGAATTCATAACGCACCTCTCACCCTCTTTCTCTCTCTCTCTAGCTGTACAATACAGAAAACAAATGATATCCATATGATTCTGTTTTACTTCTCTTGACACGCATACACATTTCGCGACGATTGGTCGTTTCACGGTCGAGTTCCTAAAGGATGTCATAACAGACCCCCTCCCCCCCCCCCCCTCTCCCCCACTCCTCTCTCTGGCTGTATAGAAAGATCTTAACTAGTCCGTTCTTGATGTTGAGCATTATAAGCTGTGTTGTGAAAGGTTATACAGTGCTAAGAAAACGTCAGCAATATCATCACAAACCTGTCAAGCCTGTCGAGGATGTCGGTAACCGTGTCTCAGCGATGGTTCCAAGACCGACCTCCCCCAGCGCCTCCCTCAGGATCCGGACCTGGTCTTTCGTGGGCGTTTTCCTGCTCCAGTCGAACAGCATAGCTGTCGTCCCGTCCGCCGTCACTGCAGCCCCGCCTTTGTTTGTCGCTATGTACCCGTCTACATCGGTGGGAGAAAAGTCAAGCTCCAAACCAAGATCGAGAACCTTAGAGTTGTTGCCCCCGATGCCGTTTGCAATTTTGCGCAGAGTCTTAGGAGAAATTGCCGCCATTTTGTATAAATATTGACGACTTAAATGCAAAACAAAAGGAAAGGGAAGAAAAATAAGGAAAAGCATTGTAAAACAAAAAATGTTGGTGACAAACACTTATACAATCGGGAGGTTTGTATCAGGAAGTGTTTCCCTTGTTTATGTTGTTACTCAAATGTTTGCCGAAAACACACACAGGACGTCATTAATAATAATAATAATTGTCCATTTGTATATAGCTCTTTAATACAGTTAAGTCTCAAAGCGCTCGGAGCATTATTACCTTGGCTTTAGCAGAGCAGCCTTAACCAAGCGCTCAGGCGTTTCAAGGAATACATTCCTGCCAAGTACCCATTTACTACACTGGGGTTGAGAGCAGCAAATATGGATAAAGTATCTTGCTGAAGAACATAATTGCCGCGGCTGGGA
Source organism: Echinarachnius parma (assembly GCA_037951105.1). Classification (NCBI taxonomy): domain Eukaryota; kingdom Metazoa; phylum Echinodermata; class Echinoidea; order Clypeasteroida; family Echinarachniidae; genus Echinarachnius; species Echinarachnius parma. The sequence goes on along the minus strand of JBAMJV010001255.1, from coordinate 16,418 downwards.
ATCGAACCCACGACCCTCGTATTAAGAGACGAAGGCCCGATCCATTATAACACGACACTCCCACATTTACAACAATACAGTATAATATCGGTTGATGCCCGGGTCACCAAAAGATATCGACCAATCAAACCGATTCAGGGTATGCTCTGGTGAGCATGATGAGAAAGTGTTAACATGGAATGATAGGACGTTTCTTTTCAAAGTAAATCGTATTAAAGGGATAGTTGAGTTTTGGTAGAGAGGGCGCTAGACTACTTATTTTTTTTGAGAGGTAATGAAAAACTGAGTGTAAAATTTGAAAGAGCATAATATTTAAATAATAAAATCATCTTTGTTTGATCAAAATCGGTACAGAGACGGCTGAAATATCCATAAATATAACAATTTGTAATAAAGCTGGGGCCCCAGGTTTATTAGAGAATTTTGAACCAGCCGTTAAAAATTCAAAAAAATGCTTCCTCTTTTCAAAAAGTTACAAAATAGGTATTTAAATAGTGTTGGTTATTTCTCTATCTAATCACTATTTCAACAAAACATCACATGCACAAAATTTTATTCAAAATGGTTGAAACCGATGAGTGTTTAGAGAGCGCCCTCTTATGTTTTAACGGCTCTTTTTGAATGATAACATGATCTTTACTACGTCATTTGTAATTTTGTGTTCCTTTCTAGTTATAACTATTAGTTTGTAATGTAATGATGCAGGTTTTGGTTACTAAAATTCAGTTTCACCAAAACTTTACTCTCCTTACCAGAACTCAACTATCCCTTTAACTCATACTTGTAATTTATCATTAAGAACATTAAAAGCAAATACACGTCTAAGTAACAGGGCTTTTTTTCAATTTTCACGAGAGGGCGCACTCCTGACAGCTGAAATTCAATACTAACAAACTTCTTATATTTTCAAAAATGTGTGTGTTGTTCTAATATTACATTTGGTTGTTCCTTACCACACAAGAAGTATTCCTTGAGGCACCCTCTGTACTATCCTTGTAAAAAGTTGAAACAATATTGCCGGCATTCTAGCAAAATCAACTCAAGCTGGACTACAACAAACGGGAAATCCCATTAACCAATAACTAATCACATTGAATGATGTTTGTCATGCACCACTTCTGATTGCTTCTTGCCATTCAACATTCAGACGATGGGATGATTGACATTCCAATGACATGGTATAACATGTCTCTAGTAGTAAAACAATAAATTTAGTAGAATACCACTGTATAAGATTTCGGATAAACCTTAAAGGGGCCCTGCAACCCAAATGCATGTTGACCTCTGTTCATCTGTATTGGTGTACACATTCAATATTTGTAAACGGTTTGACCCAAATATGTTTTGTATATTTTTAAAAATGTTATCATTTATTTGTCTTTATGTTGCTAAGCCTCACCTCCAAAAAAAACCCTCCAGAGCAAATTCTATTGTTGACCTGCAGTGACATCATTTGTCAATCACTGGCCAGCTACCATGAGAATAACAAAAGATGAAAGTACAAAAAGAACATCGACACAAAAGCATGTGATGCTATTGTGATTAGGCTAATCACAATAGCATCACACAGTTGAATAGAATACCAACTCACACAACTTCAATTACAATGGCTGTTGCTATGTCAGAAGAAAAGCACTGTCTAAGCTATTGCATGGAGGTATGCAGGGCATGCTTTTGTGTGGATGTTCTTTTTGTACTTTCATCTTTTGTTAATCTCATGGTAGCTGGCCAGTGATTGACAAATGATGTCACTGCAGGTCAACAATAAAATTTGCTCTGGAGGGTTTTTTAGGAGGTGAGGCTTAGCAACATGAAGACAAATAAATGATAACATGTTTAAAAATATACAAAACATATTTGGGTCAAACCGTTTACAAATATTGAATGTGTACACTAATACAGATGAACAGAGGTCAACATGCATTTGGGTTGCAGGGCCCCTTTAAATAAAATATGGCGATGTGCATGGTGAAGCAGAGCATCGACAAAAGTGGCAGTATTGATGTGTGATCAGTGGAGGGGCATGGTCGGACTAATGTGGGGGTTATTTGGGGCGCACCCCTAACGGTTGTCTTCATTTGTTAAGATATTTTGCTATGATTAGTAATGCTTTGTCAAATATTTGTTGGCAATAAAGCTATTGTCTGCAAGATCTAAAACGAAATAAAATATAACAACGCAATAAATAGATCTCCTATTCATTATGGTGGTTATAACTAGAAGGCAGATACACAATAAAAGCAATGTTTCGATGTTGCACATATTAAGTGGCTGACTCTTCTTGGGAATTGCAAGTGTAGGTGAGATAAAGGCAGGATATAGCGAACGCTGAATGTAGAACAGTTGAGCGACAGTAGTGACAGAAGAGAGAGTGGACATGCTTGTCCAATCAGAGATACGGGGACTAAAAGAAGAGGCCGACATGATATGGACTTTGACGAACAGGTAGTGACTGCATTGGGGAGATCAGTTCAACCGAGTAGAATGCACAGGTTGGTGACCTAGCTGCGGGTTGACTAGGGGGCGGGGGGGGGGGGGGCGTACTTTATCGGGGGACACTTTTTATATTATGGTACCTAATTTGATGGAGGACTTATGTTTTAATGTAGGACTTATGTATTATGTGTTTAAACCAACTCCAAACCCACTGTCGTAGAAGAATGATCCGAACTTGCTTTAACTTCAATGAAATGAAGGTGGATATTGTTAGTACATTCATGACATTTGTACAATATATTGTTTTTAATGTAAAAACACCATGGCAAATATTGTGTGTATTCTATTTTGATTCAGTGGGTTCAAGATCATGCAAATGGATCTATTGTGATGTCACAATGCACGAAGTCAATTTGCATGCTCCAATTGCTTATGAATCGATATTCACTGTGTGAGTGTATTGTTAACGGTTATGGATAGTTCATTCGCTCTTAAACTGCACTGGTGTCAACTAACACCACGTTCTGCAGTGGCGTAGCAGCTGCTACGAGGATGCACGGGGGTTGGCCACCCCCCCCCCCCCCCCCCCCCCCAGAAAAAATAATAATAATTCGAGAAAAGAGAAACAAATTATACACACATTAATGTTGTTGTCAATATAAGGAAAGTAAGGCTGAGTCGGTTCGGTCGATCACACCGGTTACCGACCGTTTCAATCGGGACCCGGTTCGGTATATCGGGAAACAGTGCCCCGAAAAAAAAATTAAAAAAGAAAATGTTAAAAAAGAAATTAAGATTATCACAATAATGTAGCGGAATTCAAATAAAAACGGGGCAATTGATTTCATTTACTTCAAAGAGTGGTTATTTTCGAGAAATTCTTGGTTCATTTCTTCATTTGACAGTCAGAAATTGAACAGGAAGCGCAAAATTGCTAGTCATTTGAACGATATTGTCGGCGGATGTGCACACAATGTTAGTCCGATACTCCAGGGGAGTTGTCTGATGGATCTTTGTATGATCCAGCTGATGAGCCAGTGCATTCAAAAAGTGGCTCAAAATACGTTTTTTGGTCATTTGCACCATTTAAAAATGTTTTGATATTCTACTTACATGATTTCATGGCGTTTGACAGCCGAACAGAAACAAAAATGAGCCCCAAAACAATGAAAACAACTACTCAAAACATCGATAAAAAACGACTACATCGCTCCCATTCGCTCGTATACCCTGTGTGCAAGCAGTGTCTTTGGTGCATAGAGTTATATCTAGGTACTAGAGTGCGGACTCGGCCGAATCGCTGTGATAACGTGGAGCAGCGGCCGCCATTGATTTGTCGGGCAAATAAAGTCGCGTCGCACGCACGTACCGTGGACATGACACTTGACAGCCAGCAAGCAGGCCTTCAAAATGCCGAATTCGTGTATCGAATACGGTTGAAGGAACAGATACGTGAAGAGAAGTGGCATAATCGTTCACAAGTAAGTTCCTTTACTAAGTAGGCTCTAAGTTTATTGAATTTAATATTAACAATCAGCATTTAGGGGATATTTGACTTTGGGGCGCTACCAGTTCACAAGTGTAGCCATACTTCGGCGCCGGCATCCTACGCGGCTAGCTACCCGTGACTCGCGCTTGATGAGTACCCTCCTAAGCTAAGTAACTAACTGGTATTTTCAAACCGGCATTTGAAGATGAATTCTAAATATTCTGCAGTGGATTTTACAAGAATGTTATTATTTAAAGTACAGAAGGTTCCGCATTGAGAAAACTTTGTTGTTCCAGTGGTTTTGAGTGTAATATTCATAAGCTTGAAAAAGGTGTCCATTTATTTTAAGTAGGTTACCCCATGATACTTCATTACTTGCACAGAATTATTGTTTTGGTATTTCTCTTTTTTTTTAATTTTAGACTACCCCTTGGCAATTCAGCATTGACAGTGGCTCGTGAAGATCAGCCGGGATGACTTCACACCAGGGAAAAATTTCTCTGCAGTGAACATTTCCTGAAAGAGGATATGAGAGGTGAGTTTCTCATTTTTGTTTTTAATAATGTTAAGCATTTTATATTGAACTTCATATGATATCACCATATCATTCAGTCTAGATGACTACAGATGTATACTAGTACTAGTACAAGTAGTACTTAGTAGCGGCATTATCATGATTTAAAGCTAGCCATGGGGAGGGGGGGGGGGGGGTGCAGTCATTTCTGTGACACAGTTGAGCACGCTCTCTAATTCTTACTGGAGAGAATTATTATGATGCGGTCTGAGTTTGTACCGTGCAATGAACAAAGGACATGAATCCTGACCTCGGCATTGCAGCAAATCTTGCACAGCTCGGTGAGTTAAGAGTGGTGACTTGAAATGATAGGCTGCAGGTTTAATTCCACATCGGTATCTGTTTTTTTTCCTAAAGTGTAAGTGAGGTAAGGATTGATTCCGTCAGGAAAATAAAGTCTTTTTTTATTAAAGACATCTATTCTAAGTTGAAATACAAAAAAAAAGGTGTTTACTTTTGTTTTAATTGTTGTGGCCCTCATTTGCACACCTTTCCTTTTTTTGATTAAATACCACTGCTGTTCTTGATTTTAAGAATAGCTCTCTCCAATTTTCATAACAGTCTTATGCAAAAGGCAAAAATATCTCCAAAAAAAATTTAAATGAAACAGTTTTTGCCACGATCCATTATAAAATGACCGGAGAGATTTTCCCTTCTCTTATAAAATCTACCTTTGAACTAATTTATTTGCCGTCTTTGAAAATGTACATTTTGTAATGTGATTATACAATTTCATAATTTACATGTGGAATGATTTTAAAAGAAATTTATGCTTATTGCTAAAATGTTCTTTGCAGAAATGGCAACATTTTGTGTTCTGTGGAGTTTGTGACAACTTCAGTTGCCATATTTTTTAATGAATATTTTCTGTTAATTAAAAAATCTATTTTCTATCATGCAGGAGGGCCTTGGTAAACCATGGGCGGATGGGCCTATGAAGACATCAAACAAGTTCATTGACGAGGTCCAAGGGCAGGTAATGTCTTCAATAAGAAGCGAAGTGTTCATCGATCTTGAAGAGCACTTCTGTGAGTACAACCTGGAGAGTGAAGATGATCATGGGAATCGGCTTGTAAAGCAAATCAGTGGACTCTGCATCAGAACTCTCTTACATCACCATGGTCGCCTGTTCACTGGACGCTATGTAAAGCACAACAAAGACTCTGAACGGCACATCCTGACCAAGAAAATCTTATTTCTTGGGGAGTAAACTAACAGAAAAACAAAATAAAACACGAGGGATTTCAGCCTTAAAGGGGAAGTTCAGTAGTGATTGATTTGTAATTGTTGCGGTCTTTTTTTCTTTCTAAAAACTGAAAAGCCAGCTACACTTTGTATGTTGCAGGAAAAAAGCCTACTTATAGTAGATACATCCAACTAGAGGTTTTCTTTTTTCACTGTATGCATACAACTCTTGTGGAAGTTATCCCCAAACCTGGTATTTTAGTGTGCCCACAATTTGAGAGATGCACAAAAAGTGAGAGCAACTAGTAATATATACGTATGGCTCAATATAGTAATAGATTCAATACTTTCTTGTAGAGATGTGCTATACTGATTTTATCTTCTTGCTGTTTCAATCAAACATCACACAAAATTCAATACATATCTATTTTCCTTATCATCATGTCTGCTGGAATCAGGGGCGGCGCCAGGGTGTTTGCTTAGGGAGGGCAAAATGCCTTGCAACTTCTTGGGGGGGGGGGGGGGGGGGGGGGGGGGTGGAGGGAGGGGGACCTCTGACACTTTTTGTTGTTGACATCAACAAATTTTCCCCCAAAAAATTATAATGGGGGGGGGGGATTGTACCAGAATAAAGAGAAAAATAAACTGCCCCAAATTAGACCTCAATTGTCACAGTTAAATGTTGCGACCGCTCATAGGAGTTATTTTAGTCAAAATAATCTGAGAATCCTAAATTGGCAACATATGAACAGATTGAAGATCACTATTTTAGTGCAAATTGGAAACTTTTTAGATTGGAATGAATTGCCAAATGTTCATATTTTATTTTGTCTATACAAAACTTGAAGTTTCACTTAATTTTAGTAAAAAATAATGACATTTCTGTATCCAATTCGATGATACAATAGAGATTTATTCCATCTTTGCAATACATTAAATGTGGTCTTCGTTCTCAATGGGACTGTTCTTGGTTTATCTATGATAGGGTAAATAGAAATTTAAAGGGGTAGTTTAGTTTTGGTAGAGAGGGCGCTGCACATCACAATTTTTTTGTGAGGTAATAAAAAACTGAGTGTCGAATTTGAGAGAACATGCAATTTGAATGGCAGAATAAACTTTATTTGGTCAAAATCGACCCAGAAATGGCGGAAATATCAATAAATATATCTGATCTTATAATTATTTGGGGCCCAAATAATTAGATGATTTTTTGAAAAAAAAAAAAAATGCTTGCACTTTTTTAAAAATGTTCAAAAGCATTTTTTAAATAGTTGTTGATGATCTCTCTATTTAATCATTATACCAATAAAACATTACATGCATAATTTAGTATGAAAAATGGTTGAAACCAAGTCTTTTTAAAAAGCGCCCTCTTGTGTTTTAATGGCTCTTTTTGAATGATAACAGCATTTTTACTTAGTCGTTTGTAATTGTGTATACCTTTCGAGCATGGTGGATTTATAACTATTAGTTTATAATGTTACTGTGCAGGTTTTGGCTACTAAAGTTCAGCCTTACCAAAACTAAACTGCCTCTTTAACATTATTATACATGTATAAGAGGTATAAAGCATCTGCTCTTTGATTTAAAACCACCATTATGATGGACAAAACTGTGAGAAATTAACCAGAACTATTTATTGATTTGTTTTAATTGAATTTATCTATGGAAAAAACCATTGGGTTATTTCTCTAAGATCAATAAATTTACATTTAGATCACATGTTCATTGACTGACTGTTTATTTAAATGAGTATAAATAATTTTGTATCGTGATTCGTGAATTGGCCTATAGCAATATTGAAATGTGAGAAATGCTGTGTCTGTGTTATAGAGAATCCCTTAATATTTTATGAGGAGATACATGTACAATTATTTATTGAATTTAATGATTGAAGTACAGTGGAATCTCGTTATAACAAGGTCCTTGGGACCAAGAAAATTGACTTGTTATATCAAGTTTCTCATTCAGGCTAAACAAAAAAATATATAAATAGTTGGGACCAGCAAATTACCTTGTTATACGCAGGTTTTGTTACTTATATCCGACCTCTTTATAACGAGAGTCCGCTGTACAATTTGATTTTTTTATGTGTTCATTTTTTTTTTTACTTTTAGAAATGAATCGACAAAGTACATGAACCTGATTTTGTGAAAGGGCAACAGACTACATTTGATTTAGGAAATTTTCTGCAATGAACAAAAAGTGTGCTGATATGATTTGATAGATTGGTGGATGAATGGCATGCTTGAAGGATGGATAAATGAATGGTTGGTTGAATGGATGGTTGAATGTGTGGGAAAATACAAAGCTTATTTTGACATTTTAAATTGAAACTTTCCTATTCGCAGGGGAAGTTCATCTTTCCAACCCACCCCTCCTCAACAAACACACATTCACACACATAAATCCATAACAATACAATAGTGAAGAGCATGCTCCATCGCGTAATAAATCCAGGCTTGACACTATAGCTTCAAGTGAACAAAATAAAGAGAATACTTATAGTATAGAACAATTATCCCCCCCCCCCCCCAAAAAAAAAAAAAAATTTAATAAATAAATAAAAATAAAAAATCTATATATTATATGCACATATTATATATGTATATAAAACACGAGAATAAATGAAATACTCTGTGGAAAAAAACAAATTTTCCCACGGAGTATTTCATTTATTCTCGTTGTTTTCTATAAATTTCGACTCCGAGCAGTACATGTATATATATGTTTATAATCTTCATTGTAATTTTCAGATTGTGTCTTGCGAAATCAAGGCCAAACACCGACTTGTATCATCAGTCAGTGCGAAGGGCATGTGCAGCGCGTGCGGAGACTCGCGGCACATTGCCCGACATAATAATGGCGGACTATGCTCCATGCGCTCACAGAGCCTTTGCGCGCGAGCCATTGCGAGTCCGCACTCTAGTACCTATATATAACTCTATGCTTTGGTGCAAGTTACGGGACTATGTTCCAGTCCGCCCTCTATCGGCAAGATCCATCCGCCAGGAATTGGGGAAGTCCCCGGCGGATGGATCTTGCGCAAGAAAAGAGACCCCGTAACTTGCACACAGGGTATACGAGCGAATTGGAGTGATGTAGTCGTTTTTTATCGATGTTTTTTTTCTGTTCGGCTGTCAAACGCCATTCGAAATCATGTAAGTAGAATATCAAAATGGTGTTGATTGCGAAAAGGCTAATTTATAGCCACTTTTTAAGGGCATGCAGTGGCTCACTGTCACAAGCGATCGTACATGTGATGTTTCCCCCGCCCGACTAGCGGGCTAAGTTTCTGTGAACCGTGTTGCGATGGGCAATGGTGAACAAACGATCGATTTCTAGGTCCAATTTACTTCGAAAAAAAGTACTTTTCATTCGAAACTGAGTTCATTCTGGATAGTCTGTAACTATTTTCCCGTAAAGATTGATATGTAAATCCATAAAAGCCTCGGTATTTATAATGTTATTTGCATATAAAAAGAGCAATATAAGCCCCATACAGTGCATTTTTGCCGATGCGTGCACGATTGCGTGATTTTACCGGTCGAGTTTTGAGGGTAAAAATTTATCGGGATACCGGTTCCCGACCGGTAAAAGTTTATCGGGACCCGGTTCCGACAATTACCGACATGACTCAGCCTTAAAGGAAAGTATAATGTGTGCCCCCAATACGTTGCGTGCTCGCCAATCAGTCCGTTCACGCAACACATATTTCGATAACTAATGTTCACCCCTCTTGCGATACTTCTTCAGTAAGGATTTAAATTATATTTCTTTTAATGAAAATTAATATGGGATGAAGGCATGGATAGGGTCCAGTGGAAACTAAATAGAGGGGTGAAGTGTGATGTCATAAATGATTTCATAATTATTTTTTTTAGAATTTTTAAATTTGGACTTCATTTTCAGAAAGAGCATAACAAATAATGTCGAAATACCGAAAATCAAAGGAATAGGTTACGTATTAGGTGAGATGTCCATCCGAATGATTTTGTTGTCAATGGGCAATCAGTGTTATAGTGCACTGGTTCATAAAATTATGAACCAGTGCACTATAACACTGATTGCCCATTGAAGTAAAATTCACTCGGATGGGCATATCTCAGCTAATACTTAACCTATACCTTTGATATTCTGTAATTGGACATTATTTGTTATGCTCTTTCCGAAAATGAAGTCCAAATTTGAAAATTCTAAAAAAAGTGTTTTTATGACGTCATGGCTTCTGTACTCTATGATGTGTAATGAGTATCGTTTTGTATCATCTGCGTATGCTCGTTCATTATGCGTATGCTCTTGCTCAACGTATGGAATAGGTGACAAGTTTACTTGATATGGAATTGAGTAGTAAGTGGAAAACTATTGAGTTAAACATGATCAAAAAATGTAGTGCAGACCAAAATATCTTATGATACTCCTATGCCAAAGAAAGTACTTTGAATATGTTATGTAATAGCCAGTTTGCGGATGCAATACGTTTATGCTGTTTTTTAGAAAAGAGCCTTAAACATGTACTTTTAGAACATTTTTTTTGTTTAATCTGGATATCAATCGTTGTGGTTTAGTAAATGTATTATACATTCAAAGTCTAAACAATGTTTATGTTAGGCAGATTTGAAAACCAACGGTGTTCAAATAAAATCTTGATTTATTGAATTCTCTACTTCCTCGTCATATTTTTGTGGAAGATTTAGTATGTCAGTTTGAGTTCTTGGTAAATATATACCACTTAATGGGCCCAGTGGGGTAGAGGATTTTTTTCATCGGAATTGAGATTATCACAGCATAATTTTGTGGTTCTAAGCTTTCAGAAAATATGTAAGGGGGTTACTATTAAGTTGAGTTATTCAAGATTGACTATTCAATACCATACATTCCGGGGACCGGGAGTGACATTTTGCCTAAATAATGCACCAAACAAAATAATCTCAAATCAAAAATGTTACGATCTAAATCATGATCGATCCTCTTTTGTCTGAGTGAAAGTCCAACATGTGTTTTTCATACAAAACAAAAACATGTCACCCTTAATATGAATAACCTATCCTAACCTTTCACTGAACCAAGTACTTCTATTTTCCAGCTATCGTCCTATTTGTATCCATGTCAAATGCATCTAACAAGTATCAATATTGTCCATTACCTTTAAAGCTCATTAGACAAAATTCTGTTTTTCAGACTAAAATTGCTGTAACTAGAAAAAATCTTTACTCAAATTCATTTAAAGGTAGATGAATTGTTCGTTATTTGCAGATTAAGGAAGGCGTGTAGAGAAACCCCTTATAGTAAACCCCAATACATAACTTTAACATCAATTGTTTTGATAATGAAGGGATCTAGTTACATTGTCAAAGTCTTCGAAACTTACTTGGAACTCTAGCGATTATCAAATACCTCATTGTATTTGGATTATCAACAGAAGCATGAAACAGCTTTTGTTTTGTTCAAATGTCCCTTTTATTATAAAGATATTTAGGATTGAAGTTTGTGGATGTTTAGCTATCTACTGAATAGTCATAACAGTCTACAAAGTCATAGCAATGAATTAGCGAATATCACTTTGCATTTTCGCTCATTACTCAGCCATTGTCACACATTACTTAGTGGACCCATCATATCACAACAATTCACATTTTATCAACAATTCATCACTTTTTGCACTTGTCAACAAAGTTACTAGATCCCTTTAAGTTAAATTTCCTTTACACAATGAAGATATAGATATATGAGTAATGTAAACAATATATAAGTATATGGTACTACAGCAGTGGAATATGTACATGCCCCTACATTTCTGAGGAGTAGCGTTTTAAAAGTTGCATGGCTAAAATTCTAAAATTGTATTTTTCTCAAAATTGTTGTTTTTGTGCTACTCTTACTTGAGTCCAATCGTATTTTAGTTTATCATTTTTTGATTTCCCATATGCTAAGCTTTCCATAATTTGCTGTGTTGTATATAGCACATCATGACAGTTTACTGAAAACAATTATCGAAAAGTAAATGATCCATTTTGGGCTGATAAAGAATGTGCAGTTAGTGAACATCTCGAAGTTTAATAAATATCAACTTTCCATTGTTGCGAAAGAGGGTGTCTAAGATATAACAGTACAGAAGAAGTGATATTACTCTCATTTCCTTTATCTAAATTCAAATATAATATTGAATCATAATTACATATGTTACACTTTACACATGTGTGCCACAAGAGGCATGATCATTAATTTACCAATGTTAATGAGAAGATTGTGGGGCAGAAACTTCTTAAGACAACGAATTAAGATCTTTTGCAATTACCAGGCACTTAGTTGTCTAATAAAACAAAAAAAGGACGTGAATGCACGTGGAATGTATTAAAATTAATTAGCGAAATAGTCAACTCAATATTATTCGTATTCCTTATGTGGAGGGGCTTAGACATGCTATATTTCAGTATTGTTGAATTTACAAAGCATATCATCTTGTTATGTTGTGATAATGTTCAATATAAACCAACTAGAGTACCGGCGTCTCCTGATAAAGATAAAGTTATGGTCTGAGAACATTATTGCATTTTCGTTAAAGCGTATTAAAGGAGAAGCAGTTATGATATGATAAAGATAAATCAATATTACAACATATAGTTAATACAGGGCGAATGAGGCTACAATTGAAAATGGTTGAACAGTTTTCATCATACTAAACAGTTGTATTATTACACAACAAAATATTGTACTCTGTCTTCTACATAACTTACAATCCAATACACGGCCATATACTTGTTGATTTGAATTTGTGGTTGGTGAGTTTAACAATCAAAGACATTTGACATGTTTAAAGGGATAGTTGAGTTCTAGTAAAGAGAGTATAGTTTTAGTCAAACTGATTTTTATTAACCAAAACCTGCACCATAGTTATAACTCCACCATGCTCGAAAGGAATACAAAACAATTACAAACGACTTAAGTAAAAAGCCTTTCTACTACCCTCTTGATCACCTCCTTTGTTCCATATCCTGTTCTTTCATTGCTCATCTCATAGCTTGCCAGCAACCACTTGACTCATTCTCCCATCCTCAGTAGCCCTCATCAGCATCATTTCTTTTGTTCCTGTCTACTCTAGCCTGCTACTGCATGTACACCTCCTCCATTGTATCCCCCCATTCGTTTGTTCTTGTTCAGCTTGCTGCTGGTCCACTTTCCCCCTACCTGTTTATATTTATAACTCTACGTTGAGTATAGTTATTGTCATTATTCGTTCGCCTGAAGAATAATCTGCCAGATTCGATAGCTCGCGGCTCCATTGATTTACATTTTACTATACTTGCCTTTATAGTGGTCAAGCAGTTTTCAGCAGTTTTTTACATTTAAGTAAAAAGCCTGTTATAATTTAAAAAGAGCCGTTAAAACTCAAGGGGCGTTTCTAAACCTTCATCGGTTTCAACCATTTAAAATTAAATATTGTACATTAAATTGTTTTGTTGACATAGTGATTAGATAGAGAAATAATCAACAACTATTTAAAAACCTCTTTAGTAATTTTTTGAAAAGAGGAAGCATGTTTTTAACGGCTGGTTAAAAATTATCAAATAATTGTGTGGCCCCTCAATTGTTCCAAATGGTCCTGTTTATGGATATTTCAGCCATTTCTGAACCGATTTTGTTCAAGTAAAGTTTGTTCTTTCATTGTATGCTCTTTCGAATTTGATGCTCAGTTTGTCATTGCAGCGCCCTCTATACCAAACTATCCCTTCAAGAAGCATTATTATTTTCGAATTCTCAGGAAATATATTTTATAGATTTCATGAATAAAATTGCTGAAGCATTTAAAGAAAATGAATATAGCTCCATCTAAAACCAAATTATTTACGTTATAACATAATAAAATTAATTTCAGAAAAAGAACATTATACTATCCCATTTATATTTGTAATACTGTAGAGAAGTTATTCAGATATTAAGCAGTAATGTATTTTTAAAGTTTTGTATGGATTGCATAACATATTCAGTAGGCACAGCTCTGCGAGATATGAAAACGTTTGAATGAATTATTATTGTTGTAAACATTAAGACTAAAGTGTTTTTTTAAAGGTGTAGAAATGTATAATTTATTATTTCCATACGTTCAAAGAAAATAACAGTGTTGCTACATTGCACAAATTAGAACATATACAAGTCCTAGTTGTTTGATACTGTACTGTATTTTAGTAATATCGCATCTAAATATATAAGCAATATATCTGATAAACATGATATGTTTTCAACTAACTTTACAAAACAATGTCAACGAGTAGGCCCAATGACATTATTAATAAATCAATAATTTGGGCAGTATATGAAACTGTACATTAAATAAATCAATATTTTGTTACAAATAATGAAATACATACTTTTTCCAAAATCATTAATTTTCCCAACGGGTTCGCTAAACAAGTTGTACAACTTCAAACACATTTAATCAGGTGGTCAAGGGAACGAGTATCGTTGTTGACCTATTCAGAAAAGTGATGATGGTTGATAAAAATAATGTGTTTTTTTTGTGTGTGTGAGCTGATCCATCCACTAAGGAATGTGTGAAATGTTCAGGTTAAGTTTGTCGATGTTATACATCCGAGTAATAAACGAAATTGCACAGTTATATTATTCGCTGATTTTGTAAAATGTTATAACTTCACAGTGGATAACTAAAATCTGAACACTTCAATTTTAAATAATTGTTGACGAAAAGGAAATTCAAACAATCATAACCTATTCCATATACCACACAGCAAGGTATGATAGTGATATAAACCGTAAGAGTTCGAAGTCAGTTTTGCAGATTTGGACAATGGAACTAGATTCCTTAAGTACACATAGCAGTTTTATTGAAAATATATATATCAATTCTTCTAAAAAAAAATACTACTTACAACATAACAACCCAAACATCCAGTGTTTTGTTATAAAAGAATGACATTTGCCATATCTGATGTGAATATATAAAGTGTTTTGTTTTCTTTCTAAAAGTGACTGTATTTCATGTAATAAGGACATTAAATCATTTTCATTCTCGCATTATTAGTGAGGATAATTAATAGAGTACTTACCATTAACTTAAACACATTAAAGTCATTGTCTTGATTTCAAAATTCGTATTGCATTGGCTTCTATATAATGAGATCATAACTTGTAAATATAACAAGTGACTAGACAAAAAAAAAATAGATTGAACAGCAAATTGAAAGCCTAGTAGATATTGTTGAGATTGATGTAGTTTGCATATAAATATATAGTAATACAATAATGATAAGAAGTTGGATAAAACAGCCCTTATGATACTCACCACAATTAACTCCAACAGGTTTTTCAGACTCCTTGCCTTGATATCCACATGCAATATTCCCGTTGTTACGCCAATATAAATTATACAAAATCAGCCCCTACCAATGTCAATAAATGAAAATGGACGCGCATTAAACTAACAAGTATTTCCTTCTACTGTTCTGTCGCTAAAGTCCGTTTTTAGTATAATTCACAAGCTGCGTTGCTAAATACGTTGAAGAGAAGCGTACCGTGGCACTGTGTTTGTATGTTGCTTTATAATATGATTTTGAACTATGCAAATATAAAAGTAATTGCGTAGGCTGGAACCAACCACCGTAACCAACAGCAGTGGCGGATCTACGGGGGAGGGGGGGGGGGGGGGGGGGTTATCGGGTTTAACCCCCCTGCCCTCCCCCCGCCCCCCCCCCCCCCCCCCCCATTGGGCTGCCAAGTGAAAAAAAGGTGAACAAAAGATCACTTACGGGGGTTCAAAATAGCAAAACAAAAAGGTGAAAAAAGGTGAAAAAAAATCACTTACGGAGGTTTAAAATAGCAAAAAAAAAGTGAAAAAAGGGTGAAAAAAAATCACTTACGGGGGTTCAAAAAAAGCTAGATCCGCCCCTGAACAGGCGCGACTAAATTACTGAGGAGCCCATCACACAGATGCCTAGTGTGGTACCAAGTGACACCGAGTTACTGCGGCTCATTCCCAAATAGAGCAGGGGTGTAGTCGATCCGCAATGTACCACAATTGTCAATATAACATTTCAAGATCTACAGAAGTTGATTGTTAGTGCCTGTGTAGAAAGCATCCTATTTTATGGATCAGAGACATGGACCATGAAGAAGGCACCACAGGACCGGCTCGACGAAACATATACTAGGTTACCCATATTAGTTGGAGGGAACACATAACAAACCCAGAGATATATGGACACAAAGCACCCATCTCTACCATCTCTACTCATCGCCGAACGAGATTCGCGGGTCACTGTTTTAGTGCCAAATTAAGACCAAGTAATATCAGTTTTAATCAAAAGAGATGAGCTACACTCAACACCCACTCAACACCTATAGCTTTTTCTGCAGTTACTACGTTTTCTTATGACCCGATACATGATCCCCATACACTCTTACATCTTGTAAACATCATCATGTATTGCCAAGCGTAGCCTACCACGCACTGGTGCAAGACAAGCATCTTTGCAAACTCGACATGATATCCGTGTGAGAGGGCCCTTATTTACTGGGATAAAGGGTCTCCTGCAACCGCGCGCCGCTCTGCCTGAACGGACGAGGAAAAACGGGCAGGGTTCCAAAAAGAGACCGAAGTCCACATTACTGCTGAATGCTGAAACCAATCAAAAGTTTCAGGACTAGTGCAAATATTGTCAAGTTTACATGACAATAACAATAATTCATACAATAGATCTATATTAAGCTTATGGTGTG